>JAANBA010000199.1:0-89075 GCA_014621435.1 Neopestalotiopsis clavispora
AAAAGAACCGCAAATATCGCAAGAAACTAAATCAACTGCGCTGTAGGCATTTCTTTTTTTGTTTTTTTCTTCTTCTTTTCCTCTTCATCCTTTTCCAGTGTCGCATGTTCCGTTGACTTTTCGCAGAACACCCTCGAGAATAAGACGTGTAGTTTCTTCCATCCTTTGATAAAACAAACAAGAACAAATAGAGAACACACATCGAGTGATGTCGAAACTATCATTGTGACTAGGTGTAGCATCGATCTGGTAGATAGGCCAGAATCCCACCGGGTTCTGAGGATTTCAGCGCGAATATCATGTGCAATACATTGTCGCTCCGGGCTTGGATCCTCCAATTCTAAAAAGCACTCCTTGTACGCCATGATGTCTCCAGCGCTAATTTCAGCTGGAAGAAACTCCACCGAGTTAAGAAAAAGTCTTGCCGACAAAATCTCGTGACTACCTCGGAAGAATTCGTGAAGTGATGGAGGTTACGTGCAAGAGACAAGACTTGGCTCATCATAGGATCATATTTGGATTATTCTGGACCGGGAGTCTTTGCATCGCGGTGTTGCTACGCACTACGCAAGTCAATCGGTCTGTTTGAGTAGCAAATGCTGCACTTCATATTGGCTACTTGGGTTTCTAAGGAGCAATCATAACGTCCCTACTATGTTGGGTCTGTCATAGAATCAGGAGCCATATCCCAAGGATACCATATATGTGCTCACGGTATAGTGAAGCATTCTAGAAAGGCCTTTGATTTGATCATGGTATCATTGCATAAGGCTCAAAATATATTGCAAGAACACATTGTCTCTGGCCTCACGATTCCATGTTTCGTCCTATTACTGGGCCAGTCCATTTCTCAACACCACTGCGCTAGTGAATCTTATCGTCAAGTCCCGATGGTCCATCCGAACTTCCGTGGTGAGCGGCCCCGCCCACCGCTCACCTCTCACCTCCTTTCAATCCGAGCCACAAAGACAACTGCAAAAGAAACAATTCAGTCGACCTGTGTATCACATTGCCAAAAGTTTATTTCCCGTTTAACACGCCACATTCACTTCCAACATGGCCGTCTCCGCAACACGGCCGGAGCGCATCACCCCCAGCCTGACAGTCCAGTCTCCACTTGGATCCGAGAAGCGCGGACCTGGGCTGGTGATTGTGTCGCCCGCGGGCGGCAGCTCCGGCGTTCCTCTGCAAGCCGACACGCAGCAGACCTTTGCGCAGCAGGGTTACATCGTCGCGCACCTCAGGCTGTCGCCCGCTCACAATGAGTTGAGGATACGGGACGAGCTGCGCGAGGCCACCGAGGCGCTCGACTTTCACGACAATTGCAGTGACAAGTCGAGATATGGCATCATAGGTATGCATGCTACATCCGCCCATGGCTCTGCCATAAGTTCGCTGTATTATTGTGCGACTTTCCACTAACATGGGGCTAAAAGTCTACGGTACATTGGCGTACCCGTCCCTGGTCGAAGCCATCAATTGCAACGGCGAGATCAAGTCGGCAGTGTTCATTGGAGAGCCGTCAAAGCCGTGCTCAAAGTCATTCATGTCCATCTCACCAGAGGACTACTCGGCAGACCAGGCCGCGGCTCAAGACAGGGCGCTCAAGTATCTCAAGGAACAATGACGCGGGACGACGGGTAATGACTGTCTTCCACACCATTTACGTCTGGATCCCAATCTGCTCAATCTATGATGCGGCCATGGTAGAGCGACTGCTTCACTTTCTGAATGATGCCAAATTTTACAAATTATACCCGAGAAATCCATAGCAGTGTTTGGCAGATGTGCTTCAATTGTCAATGTGTGTGATGCGGATAGCAAAGTCGGATAACACACCGCGTATCCACATTAGACACTAAAGTACATATCCGAAGCCCTCGGAAGGCAGAACACCAATGTTCTCGACATCCGTGCAGAGGGGCTTGTATTGACTGTCTTGTAAAGGAGGCTTGACATGAGAATCAGGCAATGTGCATAATTAGAGCCAGCATCAAGAGAGGATATGGCCAGACAGAAGAATTTCCAGTCAACAATCGTAAGATCCTGTGTCTCATCATTATGACCTGGTTTCTCTGAACGCGACCCTGTTCGGCCAAGTTTTCGAGCGCTGGAGATGGGCAAATTTCCGGCCCACGGCTTCCATTTCAGGCCAGGTTGTTCATAGGAGCTCTACTCGTTGACTGTGCACCCAGTCAGAGCAGCCTTGGATGGATTTTCTGACTGAGGTGGCTTTCACACTAGGTCTTCTTTCCGCGCAGCTTTTTCTCAGAAGCGATCCTAAAGCGGCATACTCTCGGATGAGGAAGAAAAGCCCGCATGGCCTCGAGTGGTATGAGGTCTTCTATAACCGCTTGAACAAATGTACCTGTAGCTTCAAATTCTCCAATCCCGCTGGATAATCGAGGCCCTTGTCTGGGAGTTTGCACAGCCTGTTCGTGTCATCAACAAGCTTCTCCCACGCACGTTCCGGCGCAGGTCCATTCCCGACCGCGACTGGAGCCGGCAACAAGGCCTTGTCCAAGAGCCAGCCCATGGGAAACGCCTTTTCCGCTTCATCCTTGACGGACTCGACAATGGCCGCGGCTTCCTGGGTGTCGATGACCAGAAGCAGGCTCCCCTTTGGTACTGCATCACTCAATTTTCGTAGGAAGCTCGTAGCACGTCTAAGAGAGGTATTGTAGAGGTCATTAAGCGTGAAAAAGAGAGTAAATAGTGTGACCTCTGGTCCCATGATGGTCTGCAGATCCTCCACGGTTAGTTCGAGAATGTCGCTTTTGGTGAACTTTGTTGCCAGAGCCTGAGACGAGAGAAAAGACACATTCTTGGCGCGAGCGGCGGCGCTGGCGTACTTGGACAGCTGAGGGGCAGTCGTCAAGCCTGCGCAGAGTTTCGACACCACCTCGGACCAGTCCGCGTTGTCAATCAAATGAAGGTCGACAAGGCCAGTGGCTGGTGAAGATGATAATGCTGCCTGTGTCTCCTCTGATGAATCGAGATCAGCTGATGATGCACTCGGCTTGCCCGATGCGTCCTCTCGCATACACCTAAGTACTCCGGCCAAAGCCATGACTTCTGCGGCGCTGCCACCAAAGCAGAGTACCTTGGCAGGTCCCTCGGCGCCGTCTCCAAGTAACCTCTTCACCCAAGGACTGTCTCCATGGTCATCGCAGATCTGCGCCAGTATATTCGAATATGCCAGTGCGCGGCTGGGACTCCATCGAATTGCGTACCCCTCCCGGAACTGCTCCGTGCCAAATGCCGTCTCAAAAGACTTTTGGAGTAATGCATCATTGATCTGAGTCAACAGAGGCTTCAGCGTCGCAAAGTCCTGAGATGCAGGGAAGGTAACCCGAAAGATGTCAAGAATGAGTTGCTGAAGCTCGGCTGGAAGAATATTGTTCTGCAAGGTCGTAGCCAGAGCCGCCGGCGCAGAGGTGGCAGGTTTTCGGGGCGCCGCCTTCTTCTTTGTGAACCCTGAGTTCTTCGAAGGCGCCGAAGGATCGATGGAGCTGCTGGTGCCTTTGATGCGCTGCTCACCGACGGCTTGCCATGCTTCGGCTGCGATTGGGCTTGGCGATCAAATTTCCCCATTGTATCTATTGTTGTGCTCTCAAGACGATGATTAATCATATGTGATGGTTAAAGTTGTCGACCATGAAAATTCAGCGCTACCTGGCCCTGGGGTACGTACTGCCTCGGTTCTTAGCGCATTTCGCTGAGATCTGCCCTGTCACTCTAGATTTGTAGGCTACCATAGGCCATGGCGCAGAGAGTGTCAAATGAGCCAAGTTGGGAACATTTTGCTACGATGATGAATTCTCACATCCTGCAATGGTTTTTCTTTAAACATATTTCCCGTCTCCATCTACTCATTTCTTTACTATTCAGTGGCAACACTCATAAAATTATGTTAATAAGGAAAAGGACTATAGCCAGTCCTTGACAAAGCTCAAATGAGGTGGAAATGAGTTTCTCACGATGGAGGTCATAGTAAGGAGACCGCTGGACCATAAGGTACCCATATACCTTTGTGCGCAGTCTCAAGCACCGAGAAGGGGTCATCGCTACTTCGAAATGTTGCTCTACATTACCGATTCTAGCCGGATCGTATTCAACTCTCGGCTCAAGAAGAATCATGGTGTACGAAGTACATGGTCAAATTTCGATCCACCATACGCAAAGGAGAAATGGGCATCCGCTGAAAATTGTTTCCGGGGATTCAAGACAGGCTATTGTCTCCAATATGGATACAACACGATCAGGATTTTCGATGGAGGTGCGGCCAGACCCGTGTTAGTGCGGCTACGCCTGCCCATAGGGCTGATGCGCAGGGGGGCTTTGGGGGGATGCAGGAACAGCACAGGTGTGACAGCTCACCCGAGGCCGAACTGGATTACCTAACAGAATGTAAATATAGTTCTAGCGCCGTGCATGCAACTTGAATCGTGCCGGACCTTTGCAGCAACATGTTGGAGTCATTGGTCGGCATCGATTCAATTCAAGAAAATTTCATCGTGGCGCGATCGAGCAAGATGAAAGAGAACTTTTCCAGCCATCGCATCTAGTTCCGGAAGGCGCCTTGTCCCGTCCGACTAATCGTACCCGAATACTTGGGCACGTTTGATCACGGCGGCCCGTCATTTGTCTTGAGCGAGTGCTTTTCTGGCGTTGTGCGCTGATCTTGAAATTGATCTTTTGTGCGGTCATGTTCAATCTACACAGTATATTGGCTTAGCTGGCAATTGTATGCAACGTCCTGAGCGGGCTTGCATGGTTTTGGACCTGCAACTCATACACAAACACTTTCAGGCATGGACCGTCGCAGGAGTAATGAGGTAATATGTCGTATGTTGATGATGTGGCTGGCAACATCGTGAGGTTTCGGAGCGGAAGGCACTCGGATGGGCGTCTTCGTCGCCGAGACCTTTCGGCATTATTGTGTCATCCGCGTTCTACATTCAATCATTTCCAAAGGCTCCGGAGTTCAATAATCATCTCCGCGGAATTCCAAACTGCAATTACCAGCCTTCAATGTTTTATTGTACAGCAGCACTTCAGGAGGTGGACAGACATTTGCTATTTCAGGCGTTGCAAAATTATTAAGCAGTAAACACTGGGTCATATGTACTCCAGTATAGCGTTTCCATATTGGGAATGTACTGCCGGTGGAACTTTTCACCCACTGAAAACCCATTCACTGACGTTTTCTACCACTCCTCCGTGTACACCACGATGCCAGTGATGATGAGATGCAATACACCATCAAAACATGAAAAAATGAAAAGCAAAGAAAATTCTTTCTTGATGATCACACCAAGCTTATACAACTGACCAATGAGTGCATATATCGTTCGTGCATTGAAGGAGGTGGTGTTACAGACATACAAGGACTTGTCGCTGGCATGTACTCTAATGTCGTATTATTTGTCGTGAAATGCGCGAGGTCGGATCTTTTCTCGTGATGATGGAGATGTATGGTACAATTCGTTCGCTGTTATTACTCACGATGCCGACGCGCGGGTGTAACATGAGAAAATTTCGCAGGCACGGGATGGCCTGAATGGTGTGCTATGACACCAGTTGGTCGTTACCAGATGATTCTACAGGCCTCGAAAGGCTTTGAAAGGTCTGGTGACCCTTGTGACCCCCTGAGTAAGAAACAGGTTACAGGCGACTCCGAAGCCGAAGCCGAAAGCAAATTTGACATTGACCTGACCACAGGGCGCTGGACTCCAATAAAGGGCGCGGAAACGACCTGGAAGCTCAGGCCGAGCTGTGACTTGGCCGCTTCCGACGCTAAGCCGTGACACACCGCGGGCGGTTGGGCGCATTGCTCTGGGTGCTTGACTCTGAAGTGCTCCAGCGCCTTTAGCCTTTAGAGGCTCAGTTGGGCGCCGCTATACTCGTTCAGGTACCACAGCCATGACATCTGCTCTCGGCTTTGCGCCCTTTGCGATCCACAAGGCGTCGGCTTGCATCGCATCACATTGCAGGGCGTGTTCAACTATGACTAACAAGTAACAATGTTTATTGCACGATGGTAAAATTTTCAGAATACGTACACTTTGAAACAGGAAAATGGAGGCAAGTTGAATTGGTATAAGTAGGGGCGGGTCTGCTTGGTGACGAATGAATAAAATTGGAAGAACATCATCAATACTCACGACTACAAACAATACAATCCATACAATCCAAAGCAACTCCGAGCTCTTATACTACAGCAATTGCTCTTGAGCTACCAAATCAGCCAATCACACAACAAACAAATCAGTCATCAAGACCCACCTCACCACTTATACACCATAATGTCTCCCTCAAACACCACCTTCACCAAGGCCTGGACTGCCGTCAAGCGCCACGCAAAGGAGCACCACCAGTCCGTCAACGCCGCCTACGCCTCCTACTACGGCACCACCGGCGCTCCTCTCCCCATCTCCAACACCAACTCTCCCGCCGCCAAGTCTCCCGCTGCCTCCGTCACCGCTGCGCCTGCCTCCGTGTCCGAGACTCCCCGCTCGTCGGTAGACAAGGCTTGGAGCAAGGTCAAGAAGCACGTCAAGGAGCACCACCGCAGCGTCAACGCCGCCCACGCCGCCTACTACGGCACCTCGCCAGCCCAGACTCCCAACTCGTCTGTCGAGTCCTCGCCGCGCGTGTCGGTTGACAGGCACTAAATGCCAACTTGCGGAGAACACAACATCTTCTACTACAATTGCATTGCACAGGAGTCCTTGACGGATCACCATGCCAACTGAGTTTTTGGGTTCGTCATATAAAACTATGGCATTTATGGGAATTTATGCTTTTTTGAGATATGGCCAGCGGATACCCTAAGGAGTTAAGAGTGGGAAAAAAGTTCAAGACATACACATTTGCATCGAAACACTAGATTAATTAATCAAAACCAAATAAGACATACTCATCTACTAATTTTGACTATTGGTTACAACATATGGTCCCTTATATGATGCAAGCCACTTGCTTGTTATGGTTGCTCAATCAGTGGCTCCGCAGCACGATCAATCCCCGCCGAACTATAGACCTTATCTGGAATCGACCTAAAATCTGATTATTTCTCCTTCAAAAGCTATAGCCTCACGCCTGGTGATAGACTACCTAACTAACCTCATTTAATGCTATCAACGCGTCTTGCGGTGACCATTCATATGATGCCCACAGTTGTGCTATACATGTGATGCCACGGCCGAACTACTCATGGTCGGTCACCTTGAAATTTGGAGGGCTCCCAAGAGCTGTAGCATTAACTTGTGTGAACTTCATAGATAAAATCAAAAATCAAGTCACACTTTATCGTTGAAAACGCCTCTGAGATAACGAGAAATCATGATCGTACATCAATTTCTAATGGATTGCGTGGTAAAAGGTAAACAGAAAGCTCATATCCGCCATCACTATGCGCGCTCGTTCTTTGTTCTTTATTTTCTTCCTTCTTTATTTNCTTNNTTNTCTTNTTTNTCNTTTNTTCTTNTTTTCNTTTTTTTTTTTTTTCTTTTGTTATTCATGCTCGATATTCAAATACGAAATGTATGCTTAGGCTGCTTTTAATACCTCAACAAACTTCTTTAGCTCGCGCTGCGGATCTTGGATGTCGTCCATTGTAATCGTTTATGGTGCTGGATCGTGTCGGTTGTTGTATGCGCATCATGTCGAGGTAAGATTGTCCAAATCTGGGTGGTGCCCGTCACACTACAGCTGGGGTTTTCCCAAGGTAAGTGACAAGGCAAAGGATGCAATACAAGGATGGTCGAACTGGGTCTCATACTCACGAACCACAGCCATCGCACTCTACACTGACCCAGGGCTGCAGCTCTGATGAGTCAGAAAACTGAGCCTCCGGGAACGAGCTGGGCAGGTCGTTAAACCGCCCGTTGGCGAGTATCCTTCAGAAGAAGTTGAACCACTGTATTACTAGCCTCATGCGCACGCACCCAAGTTGACTGCTACCTCAAGATCAAGGTTCAACTACAGGATCCTCTGGTCCATGAATGCCACACTGTGCACGGAGCACGCCCTCCTAGAGGATACGAGAGATTAGGAGAATATCCCTATTCCATCCTTTGAAACAGATCTTTTTCGGCTCGAACATGTTACACAGTGAAGCAAGAAGAGCTTTCCTACAGACCGAAAGTCGTGAGAAGGCAGATCCCGCCTCCGGGAGACATTGATGGCTCAGCCTCTCTCATTTGGTGTCCTCGGCAAGGCCACAGCGTGTACGCAGACTCTGGTGTCGGGCTTCTTAGGTAAGCATAACTTCCAGTCTCTCCCCATCACTTATACGGCAAGCACGATAGCATAATTGTCGCGGCGCCATCTCAGCCAACCAACTCCGAAAAGGAATCTGATCAGAAACCACGTCGATTTCGAGTAATCTCAAACGATTGTCAATCGTTGATCACCATAGATCTAAAAATTCCAGACCTCACCGGGATGCTGGAGTTGGTTATAGTGGGATAAGCGTGTTCAAGATGTAGACTGGGGAGCGGGTCATCCCGCAACGGTAGGTTGTAACTCAAATAGTATTGTGCTGCGAGATGAAAGTATAGCCAGTATTTAATTGTGTGATAGTGGAGGTATGGTTAGTGACCAAGTCTAAAGTGTTCTATTCTTTGAGAGTCTGTATACTACTCTAATGCATAGTAGGAATATCGTCCGTGCGGCAATACAACTCCAAATAGCCAAAGACCCAGCTGAGTGAACAACTAGCCTATGAGCTGTATCGCATAATCGCAAGGCTAAGTCATCTCACTCGATCCTTGTATTCCATGTTTTGAAAACGAAAAGAACATGAGCAATATATTCAGTTCATTTTTTATCGAACGTCGGCCTCAATTAGTCGAGTTTGGCTCGTTTGCAAAAGGATACCACAATCAACTCCATCCATTCCCAGCTACATACCATATTTTGGGGTAGCACAAGGTACCGGAGCAAAGCCACCGTTATCATAGTCGCCCTGTGGAGATTTGCAGGATTTGGGTCTCGGAGCCTGTCCACAGGTGATCTAGTGTCCCTCCGTAGCGCAGAAACGGAAACACGGCAAGCGGCACGACGTTACCGAGACACTGCAATTGGACCACTCTTTTTCTTTAGCGCTTCTCTTAGCCAAGGAAGCCTAGGATGGATCTAGGATGAAATAAGTGAAATAGTAGGAAAACTTGGATATAATCTAAGGTAGTAAACCGGGGCGCCAAACAGAAAAAAGTCTCGCTGCGCGCGTCATCATTACGAGGCCGTGGGAAAATAGTGTACAGAGAAGAAAAGCAAACAGAGACAGAACATTTTGCGTGCGCGTTGGTGGACATGCGCTCTAGGACCAATCCTTTTCGACAAGCCACTGGTCCTCGAACCGTAGGCCTCCTCCGTCGATCAGGTCGCAGTTTTGGTGTCCCCATTTCCGCCTGTATACTTCCTTGCCGGCTTCCGTCAGCACCTCGAGCGCCTCTGTAAATCCGGCCGCGTCGTAGTAGTAAGGCTCTCCCAGTCCGCCGCGCTGGCCGTCCTGCCACGTGTTGCGGCCGCGTCCGCCATGTTTGTGATGAAACATTGTGTCGGCCGTCTTGAGGAGGACTTTCCAGTACTCAATGTTCTCATCGAGGCTTAGCGACGTTGATGAACCCGAGCCCAGATCACGCTTTGACTGTTTTGGTTCCGTAACCTCCAGCATGGGGTTGGGGTCCTCCATTGCTGGAACAACGCTGGGGTCGTGGTAAAGTGCGACGAGATCGTGAAGATGAGATGCTGTATCGGTAATGACTCCTGCATTGCGATCCTCCTGTGTCCAATTCCTCATCGCAAACCGCGTATACATGTCGCAATCGGTCATGTAAAAGGGAATGAGAGTGTCCCAGCCGCCCACATCTTCCAGAGCCTTTGGGTTCTGCAGCGTCAAGTGATCATAGGCGAAGAGTCGTGTACCCCATCGGTGGTCATTGTCCAAGGTTTCTCGGAGCGCTTCGAGACATAGCGTGTACACCGACTTGTATCCTTCTTCGCCGGCTCTGGCTGTGAGATTCTCGAATCCGTTCTCATGCGACAGAGCCAGGACATCCATATGCGACCAGAAGTAATATGGCCAGTCCCTGTCTTGCGAGATCGAGTAATAAAAGTTTTGCAGCTGGGCAAAGGTGAGTAACACGGGAGTCTGAATAACGTTGACACCCAACCGATGAAGACTCGTGTGATTGAAATATTTCGGATGTTGCAATGTCAGTTGACCATGCTTATTCGAGTTGTGTACGCCAGTGTTCTCGACAACGTAGATTTGATCGGCTGGCCATCCCGCTGTGATGTATGAGACGACAGTCTGCAACAGCATTGGCCACGAGCGCGTGAAGCCTATGACCAACGGCGGCGCAGTTCCCAAGCCATAGTCCTTGTACAGGTCCTTCTTGGGTACATTGTATTGTGGTATCGGGGGTAAAGGTTGCTGAGTGTTGGCAAGCAATGGGAAGGGATCTCGAATCGGAGGTGGTACTGCGACTTCTTTTGGTTTATAATGCGGCTTGTTCTTTGGTTTCACCGAGTCTGATGAAGAAGAACTTATTGCGCTGTGAATAATCCGATCGGCCTGGCCAGTTTGTTGAATAATGACCAGTGTAGTGGTAATTAGTAAGGCTATAACGAGTATCTTCACCGTTCTCGCCGGCAGATGTTGCAACATGGTTGCTATTATAACTAGACAGAATTAAAGCAACACCGTGCATGTAAGTTTGGAAGAGGAGAGAGGGGGAAAAGAGAAATGTTCCATGTCTCAGAAAACCCAGATTTCAAGAGAATGGCATTTCTGCCCTGTAGCCGGGCGCGGGACATACGGCTGCTGCAGATACGGTAACCTGTAACCTGGGGCTAGACGATGCGAAGGAGGAACCAAGGTTCGGTTTGGGTAGAGGCTACCCGTCCTAGCGGATCTGTCGCATCCAAGCCTGCCAAACTTGCCCACATTAGCCAAGCTTCTGTCATAGAGTCAAATTTATTTTGGATCTTGCTAATCCAGGCTTGGCTTGGCGGCAAGCGCAAGTCTTTTCCTGATGGTGATTTGATCATGATCTGACAGCTTGTTTTGCATGCACATCGGCGATCGCTTATTGGGAGACTCAGCCCAGCAACCAAGCGAAGGCGCCAATATGGAAATGAATTGACTGCACCCGGTGTATTGCTGCAGTGCATTGAAGCAATCTTACCATCCATCCTTACGGGAACTTCTTGTCCGGCCCTGCGAGGCACAGAAAGGTGGTGTACCGAGGCTGTGTGACGGACAATTGAGAAGTGCTACGTGGACCAAACACAATGCTCACGCATTTCCCAAGTTCCTCATCATCATGACGTTCCACGCGGCATCTTGCTTTGGGTCAAGTCACTCTTGGCGCGTGGTTATTGGTTGGCTACCAAACATTCTCTCTTGCGTTAGCCGTTGAAAGTGCACAGCTTTTGTGCGGCCTTGTACGGCTATGTCACGTTTCTTCATCAAATTGAACTGGGTACGCGATTATGTTTGTGCGCGTCTCTTTTAAGGATTGACAGGTTATGTTTTGCTTGTCAGCTGGCTGGGATTCATGGTGGGCACTGGGCAGCAGATCAGATCAGGGCTGAGATTTTAGTCCGAGGCGCAGCGGATAGTCCCGCCTGTGTGGTGTGTGCCAAGTCTTGATTGCTGACTGACGGCGGATGCCAAGTTCCAAGGTTGGTGGTTGATGTCTCTGGGGTGCAACACAAGCTTGGGCTCGTTGAGTGTTAGGGCCACCAGCTTATCTGACCTCGCAACGCTACAGCGGGTTGCCAGGCTCGCCAGGGTCATTAGTGGGCAATCCGCGCCCCCGCACGATGCGAGAAGTGACGAACAGGGAAGATGCACCAGGACGAATCTGTCGCATTTGACCCATCATTGCTCGAAATGGACATCTGCAATGGCATTTGGGGCAATCGCGATGAATAAGTATTGATTTTCTCCAACTGTATGAGATGCAGAATAGCCTGATCTAGGATTTCATCTGCCGGTCTGCACAGGTGATGCACGACAAGCGTTACAAGGATCGCGCCACTACATGTTTCGTCGGCTTCATGTATGGCAGACGGTGCTTCATTGTGAAGGCATGCAGACGCCGTCCTGGGTAAAACAGTATAAGTCTCAGTTTGCAATTATCGTATAAGTCGCCACATAGCAATTCAAAATTGCACTGGTTGGGATTTGAGGAGTTAAATGTACACTAGACCCTGGGTGCAGCCAGTAACCCTGATAAAATGACCCTAACCCGAGGGTTAAGGAGGTCGTAGGCTGCAGGTATGTGGTGGTCTTGAATCGAATTCGAGCAGAAAGGTCATCTTCCAATTTTTCATCCAGATTTTTCAGTCCTCTGAGCCTTTCAAGAAACTGGACTTCTTGCTCATCACTACTTAGCTATGTATTGTGCTTACTTTGGAGTTAGCGATGTCGTGCAGTACGAAGCGGGCCATGCCATCAAATTAGCGGGCGGGCTCCTCACTACATTTTAGCTTGACATAAACTCATGATGTTGATACCAACTTTTGGTAGACGCCATCACTTTCATCTAATACATATCTGCTATACTAAGCTGTCGACATTTTCTCTCGTCAGTCTTATTTGAGCCATGTCGCGTTCTACTCCTTTCATCATTGATTTGACGCACACTGTGGACTCGAATGTCTCCGTTTTCCCTGGCGACCCGACCTTCCATTGCCGCCAAACCTGTAACGTCAAGGACTCTGGCTGGGCCGTCAGCGAACTCACTTTTTCATCGCATGTGGGCACCCACATCGACGCGCCGTCGCACCGCATCGATGGCGCGACGACCGTTGACGCATTGCCCCTAGAGGCCCTTACCCGCCTGCCCGCGCGCATCATTGACGTGTCCCACAAGGCTGTAGCGGGAAGCTCGATCGGCCTGGAAGACCTCGCTCCTCACGAGAGGCACATCAAAGAGGGCATGGCGGTCCTGTTTCGCACGGGGTGGGATCGCTACTTTGGCGCGGACCAGAGCGAGCGGTATTTTCGGCACCCGCACGTCGAGCGCGGGGTCGCTGAGCGCCTGGTGGAGCTCGGAGTAGCTGTTTTGGGCGTCGATACCATGAACCCCGATCCCACCGTCACCGACGACGGGAGCGCCGTTTTTGATGTGCACGACGTGATACTGGGAGCCGGCAAAGTTATTGCTGAGAATTTGACAAATCTCAAGGCGTTGCAGGATGCTCAAAATGCGGCAGTAGAGGGTGCGACAGCCATGGTCTGTCTTGCGCCGCTAAAGGTTCGCGACTGTGACGGATCGCCAGTTAGAGCATTCGGTTGGATCGAGACCACATCGTGAATATAAAATAGCAATGCTTCGACAAACATCAATCCTTACTCACACTGCATCACGTGGGCTCATGGCCGAAATCAAAAGGGACAATCTCGGCCATATCAATTTGAAATCAACATCAATTACTGCGTTGCTAGAGTCATCAGCCAACGTGTCTTGCCGGGAATCTTGGGTAGAACCGTCTTGAAAAGAGATAGTTCATGCACAATGTCTTCCTGTGGCTGGCTGGCAATGGGTTCTAGCCAGGGCAAAGGGTGTACGTATCCAAAGAGGGTAGGCTTCCGATTGCTCCTGTGCCAATCATTGGAGCGCCAGCTGAAGTGGACAGTGGAGATATTGCTTGGCACTATCCATAATTATCTAAAATATTGAAGCTGAAATGATGACTAAAGCGAATTTTGCCCTCTTATTCTGGTATCAATCTTTGTTTTGCTTCATTGATCTGAATGATCATGGACGAACACGCCTCGAAGTTTGGCCTTGGTCGTGTCTCACGTTCGACTGCATTCTCACCACGCCAAACATCACGTCGTTCAATGGTGCCGTGCGCACCCACAGATTTTCACATACGCGACTGGATCAGATCAGCATGGCATCGGACATGCAGTCTCTTCGTGAATGGTACAATGAGTACTTGGAATACGATGCTGATACTCTTTCCGAAGATGACCTTCGCGTCCGGGCGGTGTACGCTGATGATCTTGACTTGGAGGCCATTGAAGGAAGGATACAAGAAGCGATGCTCAGTATTCACGTGGAGAACGAGTTTTGTACCCAATGCCAACATCTCGTCGATAACTGGCCTTTGGATGGCTACACAGACGCAGAATCAAAGGCGCACGAGGAAGCGTATAATGCAGGGGGCGACTTCATCAAGTGGAAGTATAAAGTTGCAAGATCCAGCCATACAGTGGAAATTGAAGCATCTGCACGAAGAGGATGCAAATTTTGTACATACCTCTTGCAGTTGCTCAAAGACAGGGGTCTTTTGCTGACGTTTCGCAAAATCGAATCCCGTTTGGAACGATTAGGTGAACCAAGCACAGTTTCACTTTCCGTTGGCACCATGTGGTCGGGGGGGACATTCAACCTGTGGTTGGATTTGCCGAATAGAATCTCGACTGTGCGCGGAGGCTACCCTGAACGAGGAGCGTTGTTTAGCGGCAACAGCAAATCAATCGATGAATCAGGTAAAGTATACAAGTCAGACAGTTGCACCTTTCTGCATGATGCTAACAGTTGAAAGACAACTACACTGATCAGAAATTGGGACTTTTTGATCAAGCAAACGAATGGTTGCTTAACTGTTCTGCTTCTCATGATTGCTGCAAGGCGGATGCGGAACCGTTCTTACCAACACGACTCGTTTCGCTGGTCGGAGGTCAGCCACGAGTGGTCATCACCGATGAAATGGACCAAACTACATCGCAACTACAATATGCGACTCTCAGCTACTGCTGGGGGGAAAGGCCGTTCATCCAGCTGAGGGCTGACAATGTTGATGCACTCAAAAAAGGGTTACCAATAGAAGACATTCCAAAAACATTCACGGACGCATTTGAGATTGCTTCGAAACTTGGGATTGACTTCATTTGGATAGACTCTTTATGCATCATTCAGGACGATCTCAACGACTGGGGAAAAGAAGCGGAAAAGATGCAGCAGGTGTACAGTTCCTCATATGTCTCTATATCGGCATCCGCTGCGACCGATGTGTATCAAGGGTGCTTTCTCACTCCACAAATCTTCTGCGATAATTTTGTTACCAAGGTAACTATAAACGGCCGGGAAGTAGTGATGGAGTTTGACGATCATTGGCTCTACGAAAGATCGGTCTTGAGCACCCATTTAATGACTCGGGCCTGGGCCATTCAGGAGAAAGTATTGCCACTCCGAACAATTCACTTTGGGGACCGAGGTGTTCTCTGGGAATGTAAGACGGGATTCGCGTCCGGACTGCTTCCAAATCATCTTCGACGTGAAACCGACGGACTTGTGGGCGATGTAGACATTACTGAGCCGCGTTTCTGGCACAAAGTGGTCAAAGCGTATTCGGCAGCAAACTTGACATATCGGCGCGATAAGCTACGAGCCCTAGCCGGCATCGCCCGGGCCGTAGGCATTCAGAGCGGAGATGAATATCTCTCCGGGATATGGAGAAAGGATATTGAGCTCCATCTTTGTTGGAGAAACGTTGGGCCTCGCATCACTCAGAAAAGAGCAGACCGTAAAGATGGAGACTGGATCGCTCCAACTTGGTCCTGGGCCTCCATAGATGGAGGTGTGACGTATAAACCCTTGGGAGCGAATTACTATGGAGACGGTCCAGAGCAAGAAAGATACGGCCATGTTTTTGATCAGGATATCAGTCACTCAGAAGAGCGAGACTATGGTCAGTCGAGTCGTAACGTGCTCCGCATACGCTGTTCCGGCCTCGTCCCTGGCCGTCTCGGCGCCCAAGAGTCTTGGTTTGCCTACGACTCTGAGTGCACTGACTCAGCCTTTATCAACCATCAAGATCACGAGGAAGAGTTTCCCATTCAGATTGACTGTATCAGTGACTCGAGCAGTCTCGAAGGCGAGTCTGTATACCTCTTGCCTCTCGCTGGAGGACCGACAGGGAACAGTTATGGGTGGCCTGGCAAAGAAACGACTTATGAAAAGGATCTATCTGGTATTATTCTTCGGAAGACCAGTGGAGCTGTTGGAGAGTTCTGTAGGATTGGATCCTTTCAGTTTTATGAGCACCGGAATGCGTCAGGTGAACCCCCACCCGAAGATTCTCGTCTTGCATTCTTGGACATTTTCAACGAAGTTCGAGCAGCGACAGAGGCCGTTTGTGCTGAAGTGGTATGCAACTCTGAGTACCCGGAGGAACAGTATGTAATCACCATAGTATAGTGAATCTTTACTTTCTTCGTCATTACCAGTTTTGTGTACTCTTTGAGCAAAACATGCACGCATCACTGCGGGTACCTGGGCAAATTATCCTTCCCTTGTCGCATTGTAGTGAGGCGTAGACCTATCGTTACTGGCACTGCGACGATTGATTCGAACTTCAACAAATTTGTGCATAAACTGGAGAAAACACGAGGGGTGACTCGGCTTTTCCCGCTTCAAAGATGCATCAAGGACCGACACGGCAAACTTCGTCGATCGCACTCCGGATTTTAGGTAGCGGATTTACAAGATCTAAAACTCGTTCTCTCGCTTATTTTGTGGAGTTCAAGAAGCTCAACAACTGAAGTAAAAGTCGGAATAAAGTGTCTACATAGTGCTGGGTTTGATGTTTCATTACGTGAAATACGTGCATTATCCGGGGTTCGCATGCCTTTGACCATAACCCCACTTCCACCCCATATGGACTTTTTGTTGTTTCATCCTCCCCCGGGCCAAGACTAATGGAGCATGAGAGCACGCGACACATTTTCAACCAAGAGCACAATGATCCACTCTGGACAGGGGCCTCGGATGCCCGGCACGACTATACAGACTTACCATCGACTCATCTCAACCTCCTGCCAAGTCGTCTTGTAACCCTTGGCTCTTGGTGGTGTAGGGTACGCCGCGTCACGCTTATATGACCACCAGGCCCCGTCAGGCCCCGTCCTACCTCGCAAGGCTCTTTTTCTTACCTGATATATAGCCGCTTGCAGCCTCGAGAGACGACTTGGCTGTTTGAGTATGGCTTGTTATGTCCACCTGTGATACGGGCGACGCGGGCTGTGTCTGTGCCATCCAAAAAGTGATAGGATGACAGCCAGTAGACATAGTAAGGATGTGTCCTGTGTAACTGAGAGATGGAACGCCGAGACACATCGTTCAGCAGAATTTTCACCGATGAGGTTGGTTGGAAAATGGATTTTTACTACGCGCTTCCCGTAAGGATGTAACACGAGGTGATCAATCGGGCGCCTATGGTACAAGAGATTTGTCTATAAGTCTACCTAGGTGTGCCCTTCAATTTCAGCCAAATACATGATATTCCATCGCTGTACTTCTCGTCTATCTATTGTGCTCAACCGGCCTTGGCACTTTTTTCTTAATTATCATATTCTACCATCACGGCTGTGCCGTTCTTTTCTTGTACACAGTTTCCTCTTCCTTACTTCTCTTCTTGCGCAGGCCAGCAACATGCACTTCACTTTAGTGGCCGTTTTGATTTGCCAGGCATTGCCTGTATTGTCCTTTCCTACAGTCTCGAGGCATCACATCAACGTCCGTCGCGATGCAACAATTCCAATAGTCGACTTGCGCGTGGCCAAGAGAAGCAAGGCAGCCGAAGCATCCGAGGCGAAAGCTGGAGAAGCCGCTGCCACAAACCAGACAACGGCACAAGTCCTAGCAGTCGCAGAGGAATTCAAGGTGGGAGTGGTCCGAACAGTTGGCGTCTTTGGCTCTGCCAACCCCGTCCAAGGAGGCAATCTCTTCACCAAGATGAAGCTGCCCGCCAATGTAAGTGCCCATGGATATTGTCGCGATGGAATCTAGGATTGAGCTTTTTCTAACAAAAGTGGTAATAGGCTGCCGGCGCAATCGAGGCCGAATACAACGGCACCGCAGCCAATTCCATCACCGTGGCGCCCAAAATGGCATCAGTCGCTCCCCCGGCTGGTCTCATGTATGTCGACCCGCTGACTTTTACCATTGCCACCGCGACGCCTCCGGAGGCGGGCGACATTCACCAGGTTGATTACATCTTTGGCGAGGCATCCTCCAATGCCGTCGACGTCTCGCAAGCCACGGTTGGAAAGCTTGACACTGCTACTGGTCAATTTGTCACCGAGGGTCTCGGGGAGCTTGAATTTGAGGCTGAGGAGAATGAGGTCGCGCTGAAAGTTGCCGATATGAATGGCGAGTGGGCCATCTTCGTACCCACGAGCGCGGTCAAGGCACCGGAGGGAGAGGAGGGTGCAGAGACAGAAGCGGTTGACGATGCAAGCGATGATGAGTCTGATGACGAGGACTAGGACCTTTCGAGGAAAGGCATTTATATCGGGTAGCCACTTCAAGAGGTCTGTAGTATCGATGATACCTCTGCTGGATAGAGATTTATACTGTTCGTGTTGGTCGCTACATATAGAGTTAGTGTAATGTCACTGTCTTTACCGGCGCAGTTCACAATGAGTAGAATTATCTTTGACATGGCCATGTGCCGAAGTTTGCGGTCAATATTCCATCACGCAATATTCCACCCAATTTGACGGCCACCTTACTCGGCGTCAATTATTCATACTACAGATGAATGCCATTATGACGGCAGTGCACCGACTCGACAACAACCTCTACCAGGACTATATCGCCAGATACATTATAGTTCTTCTTTCTTCACATCAAAGACTGTACCTCCCTCTTTTATTTTCCCACAAGTCCCAGCCCCTCTCGGTTATCATTGAAAGTCTCCCCCACTCCAACTCCAACTATCCATTAAGACTCAAAATAAACCGCGACAAACCATTTGGTAGGTGACGATTACCAGAATTGGCAAAAAGCAGGTTACATATTTTAAAAGCCATTTACCAAGCCTAAATCAAATTAAAAATAATAATAAAATGGGTTTTCAAATGACATATTATCGAATTATAAAATGATCCTTTTTTAAAATTTTCAAAAAAGTAATTTTATTTCAAACGGTTTTTTTTTTTTTTGTCCGTCCTGGTGTGGCAACGGGGGAAACCGTCCTAACCGTGGATCTTATGGTTAACCGACGGATAAATAATTCGGACTGTACTTCGAATATGACAGTAGCCGGACAAGGCAACAATAATGAAAAATACATCATTTACTAAGCATCAGAAGGTTCAATAAGACTTCGAGTCAACGATTACTAGAAAGCGATCAGTTCAAATAAACTCATTACAGATGTCTCATGGAAGTTGACCAAGACATTACAAACCAAGTAACCATACCTTACATGCGCCCCAGTGCCGGCAGAGACCAATAGCCAGAATGGTAAATGACCGCGGTTGCAGCGGAGGGGCTGCAGCGGGAGCTACCGTGGCTAGAAAGCTTGGTCCCTTGCCGTTTTCGATGCGGCTCTGTTTGCAGAGACAGCAGAGTTTGGCACCCAAAGATGGTGAGATAATGAGGAAGAGAAGGCTGATCCAAGCTCAAGCTGTACCGGCTATTTACCGGTGAGGCTGGCGCCTAAAGCTACTACCCTACATTAAAACTCTGACCGATGAGTGGTGGGACTGCCCAAGATGCCTCTGCCTCTTCCTTACATGACATGATCAACCTACTTCCGGAGGGTGGTTCCCGTGGGTGCTGCAGGCGATGGTTTTTGCGATGATATCAAACTCTCTATTAGACGTCGTGAAGCGCCGTCCAAAAGCAATAGGATGGCTTTCTGAAATTTGCTCATACAGTAACCTACAGTTCAAGTTCCACTTATGCCGGCTCTTTCATATCGACTGGCTTCAGAATAGAATAATGAGTGAATTCCCTGCGAGTTATTTCACAAGCTACATCCCCCTCAGAGACATATGTAAGGATCTGCTTATGATGTTCCATTAGCTTAATATATCGTCTCCATATGTCGTGAACCCGCAGTCAGCTTAGCAGAGCCTTACTGCACCAAACTCTATCGAGTTCGCAGCGCCTATCATTTTCCCATTGGATTTTCTCATTGAAATCAAAACCTTCCATCGGCAGGGTTTCTCTTGCACGCACATACTTTAGAGTCGATTGAAACGCTTGGGGCCGAATTCAAGGTTTCTCGCGCCTGCCTAAAAAATGAGAAAGGAAAGCAGCATTGAAAGTGCACTTGTAGCGCCAAGCAGGACCGCGGCTATACCTGCGGAAAAAGGTCTGACTGCATCAATAAAGTTATGGATCAGGCATGGATGAAAGGCACCGAAACGGAGATGATTCATGAGTGCAAGAAGAATCAGCTCAAGAAGAGGGGGCTCGAGGGAAAGAAGGTTCGAAGAGAGTGACCGAGAGCAAAAGACTGATCAAACAGGAAAGCGCCCAGCGACAGTCGGAAAAAGATGCTGCAGTCATGTTTCAAACTATCTTTGATCAATTAGTCTTGAGTTGGAACAGAAACAAGTATAAATGCAGTTCAATTCTCCTGTCTAAATCTCCAAATTCGGTCATCTAGCCACATCAACTCTTATTCTTCGCACATAAAGAAAGAAAATCAACACTTACAGCAAACATGTCTTTCATCTTCGGCACTGCCATTGGCCTCACGTTGCTGCCATGGACACTTGCATACCCTGCGATGATCACGGCTGCCCCAACTCTCCCAGCACTTCCAACTGTCCCGACTGCCCCAACTGTCCCGGCTGCCCCAGCTTTCCCAGAACTTTCAACTGTCCCGGCTGCCCCAACTTTCCCAGCACTTCCAAGTGTCCCGGCTTTCCCATCCTCTCCTACGAAGGGGAGCACTTCGAAGAAGATCGAGCGACGATTCACTCCTGGACGCTGTGGCGTACATGTTCACCAATACCAGAAGAACGCAGGTCCTGGCGGCAACACCGCTGACTATCGCTTCGATGTCTATCTCTACGACGGGGCTCAAGCGTATCTCGGTGGCCGGGGCACCGTGAATATCCCCAGCGGCAGTACTGCAGACATTGGCGCTATTGACTTGCCATTCCGACTACTCATCACCGCTGGGTATGTCGATGCTGATCCCCTCACCTTTGCCTACGCTGGCCAGCACTGGTCAAGCAACAGTGGTCAATGCAGTGTTGGAGCGTATGACAGCGGAGATCGGGAGATGGATTGCGCCTTCACCTGCTGAGTACCCGTGAAATCGTCCAATATTGAGTTTTTGTGTTTGGTTGTTTCCGTCATTCGTGTCGAGGCTATGTTTTGCCGCCAGTCTAGGATAAAAACGGCTTTGGATATTTCATGACACAGGAGATTTGTGAACGGCTTCACGTTGCTTGGCTCGGAGCATGGCGGCTGGGTAATAAGAGCTTCGATGATACACACTCAGTTGATACACACTCGTTAATGAATAAATCCTTCGATGCCTCAAAATTGTCCGATACTCATGTCTTTACTGAGCTTACCGATGGTAGGACTACAAGAGTCATAAAAAGTGGTTCTCTGGGGAATCGCTCCATGTCGCAGAAGAAACCTAAAGTTAGTGCACATGTACGTATGACAGTAGGTTAAATGCACGGAAGGTGTAAAGTTGGTGCACTCGTACGAGCCGTGGCAATCTGTTCAAGGCGATGGACAGCTACAGAACGGAGCAGACCTGCCACGTTGTGAGAGTGAATGCCTGCTATTCTGGAGGAATCGGTTTCATTCATCGTTTATCATGATGAGAGCGAGCTGGCTCTCATCTTTCGACAGGTTGTGCATCCAGGATATCTAAATACATACCTACACGATTCACGCCTTCCTAATCATCTTCGCCTATTCTTCCCAAGTCCGTCAGCACTCTCAATTGGTACCGGAGTTTCCGCGGATCTAGCGGCATCCGGAAGCGATTTCGATCATACTCATAATCGGGCCGGTGGGCACAAGTCGGCAAGAACATGTCGGGGTTCAAGCTGGTGAGACTGCGATTCGGGCAGTCGCACGATCCATACTGTTAGCTTCATACGCGAAAGGTCAGATTTTGCCATTGTTATACAAACAATAAATTTCCAATGTCGTGCAATAATTGCTACTCCCTTGTCTTCAATGGCTTGGCGCACGTTAATGTTATCAAAGCTGGGATAACCTTTGAAGCTTGCATGAACTATTCAGCGCCATCTCATGCAACATCCCTCCCGAGACATTTCATGGAAAACCTACAATCAATATCAATTACCAAATTGGGCGATGTTTATTTGTGGTTTTTGCTCGCAAAGCGGTGGGGACACGGTTGCGCGACTCATAAATTCCATGGCGCTACCCATGGTCTTTCATGACTACGCTCATGACCACCTTGCTCGGCAGTGACCGAGCCGCAATCATGCGCTCTTAACTAACCAGAAGACTAGTAGAATGATCCGATGCATATCCATCATATTTTAAGGATGCCCTGTGTTGGGGCCGTATGGATTGGGGAAAGCCCTCGAACTTACCATGTAGTGGTGGTGTGGGGTTCGGTGTGTGGCAGTTGACTGCTCTAACGGCCGTTCTTATGATCCAGTCGTACCAAGTCTTTTTACACCTGATATGACCACTAGCCAGAGATCCTTCGGTCACGGCCGAGCATAGTCGGGCACAACCTGTCCAGCAATCAAGGACGCCTGGTTTCAATGATATGATGAAAGACTATCGATTTCCGCGATACCACAATATAGTGCCCAGGGTTCAGTCGCGTGGCGTCTTACGCTAGCAATAATTCATTCCTACGCAAGCTCTCGTGATATGGTAGACATGCACAACGTTGGGTTCTGAGCATCCAGAATGGGATATATTATGAGATTATTGCCATTCACTGCATGATTTGGGCATACAATCACAAACACCACAACATTGATCCTGAATAAGATGGGTTAATGACTATCGTCTTGGCGCTTATGACTACCATCACAGCCCATGATGGACCAAGTGATCTTGAATAGCTTCGCAAGAACACACCAAAGACTTTCGATTCAAAGATGGCTATAAAGATCAAGGCGCTTTCTCTACCATGAGATGCGATAGGACCTTGACCCAATACTAGTTCAGCATTCAGGACTTCACTTCGAAGCTTCAGTTCTCACCATGCAATTACCGGTCTTGTCATCAATTTTAGCTCTCCATCTGGCAGTCGCCAATGGAGCGCTGAGCAAACCAGCATTGTGGCCAAATCTCGACAAGTTCTCGCCAGACTTGACCGACGACTTGCCCATGCCCGGGTACTCCATCACCGAGTGGCCCTCAGGAACGATTTCGCAAGGGTGTCTCAACATTGCCAACAGAGACGGCCAGAACCCTTCTTCCTTTCGCGCCTACTCAGTTCTATTCAATGATGTAAGCTACAGACATGGAATGTAGTGTGAAAGAGATATGCTGACAAGTGACGATCTACCATTAGTGCGTCCAGTCATGGAACTTCTGCGTACAGAACGGCGCCCAGCAGTCCATAGACGACCTAGCCTTCGCTTTCGGCCAGGCTCCCATGCGCTTGCGACAGTTCACCTCCGAGGTCGTCATGCAGGCGCAGGGCAACGGCGCCAATGCCCAGAACCAGATCATCACCTTGTACCTACCGGCGTCAGTGCAGCTGTTCATCCATGAGATGTCGCATTGCGCCGACGGTGCTGGTGGTTACAAGACGCCTTCTAGCTCTGGTACGATCTGATATGGATCCGATTGTCATGTTTGACGGCCGAGATTGACGAGATGTGTAGCAAGCACGGTATGGTCGGGCTCGTACGATCTGGACTCGGCAGTTCCAGACACGTATGCTCAGACAAGCCAACAAGAGGTAGGTAGTGCAATCAACATGTGTTTAGACTCATACTGACATGATAAATGCAGAACTTTGCGCAATTTGGCGGCCTCATCATCTACGACCGCGTCACGGGCGGCAAGCTCCGAAGCGAGACCAACATATGGGAGATTGGCCACCAGCTCAACACCATGGCCGACGAGGGCGACAATGGCCAGTACGGAGGCAGGCTGTTCGACTATGACGGTGGCTTGACCTGCTCGGCGCGATACGCCAACTCGGCGCCCGTTACTGTGGGCGCGTCGGTGCAGTCTGTCAACAAGGATCAGCTCGAGTTTATGGCTACCTTCGATTTGGACGCGCAGGTTGCTTTTGGTGCTGCGAATGGCATTACCGTCGAGACAGAGATTCCAGACACGGGTGCGCCGACTCAATGCTTTGATGCTTGACTGGGCAGATGATTGTTGGAAATAAGGTTTTAGATATTATATCAACTTTTAGATCTTGTTTGAGAATTATATACAGGTATGACCACGATGAACGTGGTCATGTTTTTGAATTAAATGGTATCAAGATATTTAGCACTGGCCACCAACGGTGATGACCTCGGAAGCACCCAGAGTGCCGTTGAGGCCGTATGCGTCAGCACGGACGTACGAGACACCGGCAGGCAGGACGGCGGAAGTCTCAAAGCCAGTTCTGGCGGCTCGGTGGCGAGGGTCAGGTTGAACTGGGAAGCGCCGGCGTAAACCTTCCACGAGGTGTACTCGGTGGCGCCATTCCAGCTCATGTAGACGGAGGTCTGGTTGTTCTCGTCACTGCAGGCCACGGCCTTGGGCGAGGTGGTGGGCTTGCCGACCCAGGGTAGGCGGTAGGCGCGGTAGGAGAAGACGGTACCCTCGCTGGGACCAAACTTGACCGACATGGCAACAGAGCCATCGGGGTTGTACTCCTTGATGCGAGGGGTGGAGCCGTAGCCCACGATGACGTGGCCATCGTCGAGCACCTGCACGTTACCCTGGGAGTGGGAGTAGATGGGGTCCTCGGGGTCAATGAGCTCCTGGAGCAGGGTGGCGGTCCAATTCTCAACGTCGACCTGCATGAAGATACCGGTGGTCTGGTTGACACCGTAGAAGTCGGCGTTGTTGTCGTTGTTGAACAAGCTCATGGTGTACTGGCTTCCTTCAATGGCGTGGATACGAATGTCATGCTGGTAGCAGAAGTCAAGTCCCTCACCAAGAGTGAAGTTGCCGCCGTGACGTCCCTAGGAAGTATCAGTATAAAATCAACAAGAGCTGGGAGATGAACTACACATACGTTGAGCGTCCAAGCAACGGAGCCGTCGGGGTTGATCATGAAGATCGAGCAGTACTGTCTCGACGAGATCAGGTAAGAACCATCCTCAAGCTTGTTGACAGTGTTGATGTGGAAAGGTCCCCAGGGGTAGGTCTGGTTGGTGCCGAGGTAGTCAAGAGGGTAAGTCTCAACGGCATCAGCGAAAGGAATCTGGTCCTGGTGGTCCGCAGCAAACCATTCAAACAGGACCTCGTCGGTCTTGATGTCAATCTCGAAGAAACCGCTGTCGACAATCCAGCCATCCTTGGGGCCTCCAGCAGAGGTCAGATCGGCAGGGGTGACATTGTAGGCTGTGGTCAGCATGGTGGCCTCGTCGGTGATGAGGTCCTCGTGCATGTCGAGCCATGACTCAAAGCCGCTGGTGTCGGCAATGTCGATAGTCACGAAGTGGGTACCGGGGACGGAGACGTTGTAGATGTTCTCGTACTGATCGTCGAGAATCTGCACAAGACCGTAGCCCCAACCCCAAGGCTCGGACCAAGTGACACCTTCGAAGTAGGTCAGGACGGACTCGCCCTCAAGGGTCTGAGCCTTGAAGGCTGAGAAATCTCCGTAGCTTCCCTGCCAGACAAGGTCTCCATCATCGGTCATGATGAAGCAGCTGTAGTTGTGTCCATAGTTGCCGTTCTGGTCAAAGAAGAGGTAGCCCGGAGAGAGGGGGCTGTTCTTGGTAATTTCCAGGGCAGGCGGCTGCAGACTGGGCTCAGACTTGTAAGTCTGCCATGGCCAGTAAGTGTCACTGTCGTTGTCTGCTGCTCTGACGGGGATAGCCCCAAGGAGCGAGACTAGCGAAGCTGCGGAGACGATTGTAGAACGCATCTTGCCGTACTGGGACAACTGTTGGATCAAGGATCTACTGAGGGACAACCGAGAAACAGAACCAACTCAAGACTGTGGCCGGGCGACAGGTTCATCTTTAATACCGCGAAAAGCCTTCAAAGCCAAGGAGAAAACATCCGTAGTCGGGGACTGCATGGACATGCATGGAAGCTCGATCCAGTCCATAATTCCGTGAATCAAGGTTGGGTGCGTCGAGACGATCACTGCATACCTGCTGATGAAGATCTCTTTCCCAGCATACGGGCCCAATGACGAGTGAACGTTTCTCGACAATATTGGGCCCTTGCTGCCAGGTACACACGGAGAGGTTAATCTGATGGATCAGATAAGATAAAATTTTGATCTATGTGGGCCACTCCGAGATGAAGCGGGCGGCCGGGGGGGCAACAATCCTCCACTCTTGGCTATAAACTTGGGCTAAGAAGGCAATGATCCGCGGCACTGACCGTTGTTTCGGCGGAAGAAGGAGGAGCTCAAGAACAAAATCGCTCGGTAGACATCCCAAAGTCCCGAGTTGCGTCCATCTGCAAAGACGTTACGATTGGCAGCAAATGGGAAGTAGAAAATGAAGTGGTCGCCTGAGCCTTCAAAGAGGAGCGTGTCTATAGATGCTTTCACGGAAATATACCGAATCCTGTGCACATTCAGAGATCAGAAGATTGGAATGGCACACAGGAGCCAGTACCTGGTCGCATGGTGAGCATGGTCCGCCTGTTATAGTGCAACCTTGAATGAGCAAGGGATGATGCCGATCAGAACGTCATTACTCATGGAATACATAATTGGCCCTGTTTTGCCAGACAAATGATATTCCGCTGTGGGAGGGTTGTCCGGTCTTGGTGTCTTGGAAGATGGACCGTCATCGGAGCGCTTCTCGGTGCAGGGCCCGGTCGGCTCGGAGCTTAGAGTCGACACAGTGAGTGAGTCGGACATCGTGATCTCCTCCCCGGTGGAAGATATATCTGGACGTCGATGACCAGAAATCATCAAATGCTGTCCTGGAACATTCTGATTCTCCTTCACCAAGTACAAGATGCTGACTTAGCAACGACTCTCGTCCATTTAGACAAACAAGGATCTACCATCAAGAGTTCAGAAAGGCTTCTCACGAGTGGCGAAAGGGTGAAGTATCGTGCATCTTTGAGCTATGTCATTTTCCTGGCTTCACGGACGAGTTCGTACGGGTTCGTTCTTGATGCGAAGGTGAAGACGGAAGTTGGCGATGAGGGGAAGCGGCCGGGGAAATGTCAAGGAAGAAGCCGTTCGTTGATACTGAGCGGAAATATTATTCGCCATTTGCATTGCAGACTGTGAGTACCAGGAATGCGCGAAGGAACGAGAGACTCCATCATTGCAGTGGCTACGTGGTCGGCGGGGGATTTTGCGCCCGGTGTTACACTGAGTGAATGAAAGTCAGATGTTTTTGTGTTTTGCGTTTGTGGCTGATTCAGGTCTGGGCCGATTCATTCTCGTGGCCGCGAGAATCCGGGGGTCCCTCAGGGGCTGTTCTCCAGCGACTCACAGCGCCTATGGGGTCCTAGGTGGTGCTTTTACAGCGGGCTCTGGGGTCGGAGTCGGCCGACCCTCGACCAACAATCAGCCCACTTCGCTGCCGCATCGACGCATCTACGCATAACCAATAGAGAGTTTCCTGTTTCGTGTTCCGTCATAATTTGGGCCATGAAAATGAAGCGGGATGTTGAAAAGAGAACATTTGACTGTTTGACTGTATATATGGCCCAAGATGGAACGGCTTTGCTACTGCTTGATTTGACATGATCATTGAACACATTCACCAATACAACCATCAAAAGCATCAAGATTCAAGATAGGCAATTGTACCTGTCGCAATATACAACAACACACACACAACCTACATATCCATTATATTACTATGAGCAACCCAACATACTACGCTCGACGATACAGGACTCTCTACAGTCCCAACGCTCTCAACTTTGCTCCGAGCGCACCTCGCCAGGCTCTTGCTGCCGTATACTCACCCGCCCCCACTGGCATTCACTGTGGGCTGCCAAGAGGTGTAGCCGCACGGAGCAACCCGAGAGTCTTGCTCGCTCTCCTGGCACCCGTAGCTATAGGTAAGGCGATCCCTATACTCTAAATCCCTTATTCAAGAGGAACATGCACTAACATTGGATTTTCTCTCTTCAGCTACCGGTCTCGTCACATTCCTCGAAGGTCAGCTCAACCAACGTACAGCAACAGCTGCACAACTCGCCAGTACACCGGTAACACCTTCGGCAGAAGAGTTGAGGAGGAAAGCACTACTCGACGCCTATGGCGATCGGGAGAGCCTGGAGAGGCTCGCAGAAGTGACGGCCATTTATGAAGCCACTCGCTAAAATCCCACGTGCTGGTAATGAAGGAATTATGAGACGGACAATAAAATTTGGTCCTTGAAAATTGCATTTGTGGCATTTGTGGCGTTTTGGGTATCCCTCGTGGTCGAGGATGGCGTTAAAAGGACTGAATGTCTCTGGCCGTGATTGTCAGAAACAGAGACAAGTTAATTGAATTCAATTTTCATCTTTTCAAACTTTGTTCTAGTTTCATGTGCTCAACAGGGTCAGTACTCACAATGATGGTGTTCTATGGTTCGAATGTGTGAAGCAAGTCATTGGGTTCTGAGTATAGAATTATGTTATGCATTCTCGCGATCTCTGCGCATGCATCGATATACAGACGCTGGACGAAGCAAATACAAAGTAAAAATGTACACAGAGGTGTGATTCACGGCTATACTTTGAATGAGGATACTGAGCAAGCCGCACACATCTCCACGGACGGCAATGCGGTGCCTCCACGGAGGATGACGCCATTGGAGACCCGGATTGCTCAACATCTCACAATCTTATTCCCGGTCCCCTCAAAGGTATTTCGCCAGTCGACAGCTACACATGAAATTGTTCAAGTCAAAATAATACAACCACAAACATCCTTCTTGCAAGATGTCAACGACTACAACAATCACTGCGCTTCCTGGTCCTCCTGGCCAACCGGATATTTCATACGTGCCGGATCCAGAAAAGTGGCGTGCCCGCGCCGAGTCTCGGACCAAAGCCGGAGGGCTTCCGAAGACGGTTCCGGAAGGTTTTCCGGAGCAACTAAGCGGGAACTTAGTATGGGAAGGCGACTCCCTGGCAGACACGTACAACTGGACATTTGTTCTCAGTGAGAGTCACCTTAATGAGATTGACAGTGCCGTCAAATATTTCAAGTGTAAGTGCACTGTTAAGAAATTATTGCCCGATAGAGAGAGGGGAAAAGTTGAACTATTATAGCTCTCAACCTGCCGACTGGTCATGTCAGCCGCGACACCTTTCCCCTCCCAACTCTGCACGCCGAGCTCCGCCGCCTCTCCGCCGAGTTGCACGAGGGCCACGGTTTCTTCGTCATCCGCGGCTTGCGACCAGACGAGCACACGCGCGAGGAGAACCTCGTCATCTACGCCGGCGTGTCCGCGCACATTGCCCCCCAGCTGGGCCGCCAGGACCACAAGCACAATGGCAAGCCCGCCGACGTGGTGCTGGCCCACATCAAGGACCTCAGCAGCAGCAGCCAGCTGAATGGTTCGATTGGTAGTCCCGCCTACACGACGGATAAGCAGGTCTTTCACACGGATTCTGGCGATATCGTGTCCCTATTCGCCCTCGAGACTGCCGCGGTGGGCGGCGCCAGCAAGTTGGCGAGCACGTGGAGGGTCTACAATGAGATTGCAAAGACGAGGCCTGGATTGATCCACACGTTATCGGGCAACTGGGACCAGGAAGTGTATGTCGCTAAGAGATCTTCTTATTATAGTCTATTTTCTCTATCAACAACGTACGACTACTAATTAAGGTTGCATTAGTTTCGAAAAGGCCGACAAGCAGTGGACGGAGCGCCCGCTCCTCTTCCACTTCCCCGCCACCGACTCGACTCCCGAGAGGGTCACATTGCAATATGGTCGCCGCTATTTCGTGGGTTATGGGGCGCTGCCGCGCAGTCCCAACGTTCCCGCCATTACTGAGGCCCAGGCCGAGGCGCTGGATACGCTGCACTTTTTGGGTGAGGAGTTTTGCGTCAATACCAATTTTCAAAAGGGCGATATTCAGTATGTCAATAATCTGGCCATATTCCATGCTCGGGATGGGTACACCGATACCGCAGAGCAGAAGTAAGTCGTCTACTTGTTTCTTGTGTCCCATCATTAGCCGAAGTCGAGTTGAATGTGGCTGCTGACACTACTCCAGGCGGCATCTCCTCCGATTCTGGTTGCGGGACCCGGAAAAGGCGTGGCAGACACCACAGGTTTTGCAAAAACGGTGGTCATCTCTGTATGATGGAGTGACTGCAGACTCCAAAGTCTTTCCCCTGGAACCCTACATCCGTAGCGCTGGAAATAAAGGCCGTTGATATCTGCGTCAATGTCAAGCAGTATATAGCCGTAGATAGCTTCATGTATAATCTCGGTGTGACCTTGCGTCACTCACAGCACCAATACCAAACATGGTTATATGCAGATTGAATTGCTACTGAAAGAAAATATGTACGGTAAAGGCTTACATCACGACTAAATTTCAACCGGAACTCCTATTCGACAATTCATTGACAGGCCGACCACCACTTGCTTGAGCGAACACAGGTATACGGTGATTTACATTGCGTCGGGCCCTTGTAATCATCACCACCACATTGTTGCCATTGGTCCACGAGCTGTGTGTTGCCTGCTGCACCAGTTGATGCAGTCGTGGCCGCACTTTTGGTGGACGATGTGCTTGTGGTTGTCTTCTTGGTGGAGGATGTGCTCGAAGTGGTCCCTCTGGTGGCATCCGCCGATCCCGTGAAGACAGTGGCGGTGACCGTAACAGTCTGGGCTGTTGGACAGGCACATGTCGGCACTGTGGCTGTGCTCTGGCGGCCGAACAGCGAGGACGTCAGACTTGATGATGATGATCTTGCCGAAAGAGTCGAGCTGCTGCTAGCAGTGGCCCTTCTTGATGACGTGACAAATGAAGTGGAAGACGATGTGGTAGAGCTGCTGGTTGAGGTCGAGGACGATGTCGAGGTCGTGACTGGTGGGGCAGATCCCGACAGTGCGGCGTTCACTCCGTCGAGGAATCCCGTGTTGGCTGCCGCCTGGCTCATATCCCACATCATTACACCTCCAAAGCTAGTAAAGGTCTTGCAGTAGCTGATGATGGGGGCCAGCTGCGACGCTGGGAGGTAGCCGGCGCCGCGCGCCCGTGTTGGCCGGAACTCCGAGTAGCACCTTGACGCTGGGGTTCTTGCTCTTGGTCTTGGCCCACGTGTCCCAGACGTCCATGTTGAAGTTGTTTTGCGTGGCCGCTCCGGCTGTGAATGACTGGATACCGCAGTAGTTGTTGTAGAACTGCACCATGACAAAGTCCATTTCGACATTGTTCAGCATATCGCCCATGGCGGCGTCGGGGTATGGACACTGGGGTGCCGCTGAGAGATAATACTTCTTGTCTCCAGCGCTGGTAGCAGCATCCATGAGACCACGCAGCTCCTGGGCAAAGGGCGCCGCGTACATTGTCGTAGACTCGAAGTCGAAGTCGAAGCCATCTACCACTGCAGAGCCAAAAGGTCGGTTGGCGGTTGCTGTGTTGGGTCCAAATAGATTCCACACATTATCAGCGGCAGCTTGCGCGGCAGCAGCTGAGCTGAATCCGCCTTCAGTATAAGTCGCACCGCCTAGCGAGAGAAGTATCGTTTTTGAGTACGTCTTCTGACAAGTTATAATGTCTTGTCTAGAAGCATGGGAGTCAGTTTCATCATAGCAGAAGTGGCATCTGAGTATATGCTCACGCTATTTGTGGACAGTTGAATAGGTTGGTTCCAGAGTATGCTGTACAGGCATGAACAGCACTGGCAAAGTTGACTGCCGGATTATTGATACCAAGCATAAACGCAATGGGAATGATGTTGAGCTCAGTGCCTAGTACACGGGTCAGTTGGAATCTTGGTCAAGAGGATCATGGTGAATTACTTGAGCAGTAGTCGCTCAGTCTCGACTGTGAATTTGCTTGTCCGTACGAGTTCTGTCCCCAGTATATGGCAACATTTGATTGTGAGCTCGGGTCGAACCCGGCGGATGCCAATTGTCCGAGCCCTAAGCTCGCGGCGAGCAACGACAAGGAGATCTTGGCCATGGTGATTTAGTCTGATGAAACGCTTTGGCTTTTTCCACAATCTTTCGACATGTTGGCGACCCTGTATTTATCATCTTGATTCAACATTTCTCAAATTCACGAGGTGGACGCGTGTCCAACATCAGTGGCACCAGCCCGTTGCCACATGTGTCGCTGACGAGGCCTCATTGTCTCTGCTTATCTCCATAATTCTCCATAGCGAGGGCACACGTGAGACTGCTCCTTCGAATGAAGGAGTTCATGAACTGGGTCTTGACCCCTTTAGCTGCTCTTGAAACAAGATGCCCAGCGGCCGTTGGAGGCACATGAGCACACCACTTTCGATAGGGAGACAAGTAAGGTGTGAGACACTCATCTCGGCACGGCTGGCCGTGCCACTGACAGGCTTGACAGGAGGCACTAGTTTCGACTGACTCAACGGCTTTTAGCAGATTTCCTATGCCTCACGATATACCCGTGGGCCATCTCGTATTAGTGAAAAAAGGGGTATACTGCAAACACAGTTTCTAGCCTGATAGCTCCAAACATTATTGGAAGAAAATTGCTGCACATTGCCCAGAGGCGCCAGCCTTTCAGGGGCAACAGAAAGCCACGGAGCATTGCATTCGAATACGCAACACAAACACGCGCTCTCCCTCCCTCTCTGTCGGCCGAAAGGGCATACTGTTGGAGTCATCGACTGCACTGGATGGCCATGGCGCATTCCAGACTCTGGACTTTGGCATGCATCCAGCCCACGGGAGATCTTCCCCTAGCCACCATATCATGACCCAGTCTGCCCAGAGATTTGATAAGAGATGCGCCCTCTGCGCACGCCTCGAGTTCGGCAGAGGTCGGGGCTATTGACCGCCGCCCGGGAATTGGGGGGCATCGTCTCCCCAGTAGCGTGACGAGGAGCGATCCATCACGTGTATAGTGTGCAAGATCTCTAGTATAGTCTTCCCAGCACCCACTGCACACACTGGCGGCATCACACAGCGTAGATCTGCGAAGTGAAAATGATTGCTTCGTCGTTGACCGCAAGTCGACCCATCCCATTCGCTAGGTGTCGTGTTGGCGTGTGATTACAGAAGTCGGGGTAGATAAGGCTAACGAGCTTCGATTTTCTTCCAGAATATCACGAGCCACATGATTCTAGGACTCTTGACTACATCTTGCCAGTAGTCATCGTATCACGGTTGAATTGGAAAAAGAAACCAACAGTAATTTGAGTGAGGCTTGAGTGTGTGATGCGTGATCGAGATTCATCAAAATAATCGTACTTTTACCTCTTCAAGTCCTGTCCTGTGCTCATGCGCACATGAATTGATAACTTGTATGATCCCCTCGACTCTCGAGTTTAGTTGGCTGCTAGGGCTGGCTCACGTTCTCTATGCCGGAGACGACCCCTACAGTCCACTAAAGGTGGACCTGCTTCAAAGGCCTACAGAGTACTAGGTTAGCGCATCTTTCGGCGACGCGCCAAAGTTGAACCAATGGCAATCTGCCCGCGCATGTCGCGTATCGGTCCGAGCTTTCACTCACGTTACTAGCGCTGGATTCTTAGCTGCTGCTCAACTGGCTGGCCAACGACTTTTGAAAGACACCAAAAAGTGACATCGCCAATCTCCATTTCTTAACGCTACAGCTGTCGCATTGCCGTGGTTTCACCCCAACGAAGAGAACTCACCCCGGAAACGGAACCGCGCACAACGACAGTTTCTCTTCACACAAGATGCCTGGTCGTCGCTCCGGGCGCGCCGCTGCTAAGCGTGCTGCGGAAAAGCTAGGTAAGCAAGCAAATCATTCCAAAACAACCACAGCAACCATCGCAGTCCATCGAAATCGTGCATCCCTAGTTCCAAATCTACCACCCGCGCAATTGGCGCAATTCACGTCGCCTGTGTGGGATTTGTCGCGCTGACATAATGTCTGGATCTCAGAGAGCACGCCCCGCACCTTTGAAGACCTTGAGGATGAGCCCATGCCCGATATCGATGCAGGCAACTCCGACGCTGATGCTCAGCCTGATGCTGAGGACCCAGATGGTGGCTCCGACGGCGAGGCAGAGCAAGAGAAGGAGGATGGACCAGAATCCGACGGTGCTTCAGCCAAGTCACCATCACCCCCGCCACAACCCGTCATCAGAAGAAGACGTCTAGGACGACCGCCTAAGAACCGACCTCCCGACTGGGACACTCTTCCCATCGAACCTCCGAATCGCGACCCCAATGAGACTCCCAGAAGGCGAGGTCGCGGAGGCTGGCGTGGTCGAGGTGGCCGCAAGGGTCAGTCCTTCAAGCCAACCCAGCAGGCCATTGACAATGAGGGAACTATGGCCGACATTGTAGGGGACGAACTCGAGCTGCCAGAGGACCCAGAGGGTGAGATCAAGGTCGACAAGCTGGGTAACCTCAAGGATGGTCGAGATTACCGATGCCGTACCTTTACCGTTGCAGGACGTGGTGACAGGCTTTACATGTTGTCGACAGAGCCGGCTCGTTGTGTTGGTTTCAGGGACTCGTATCTCTTCTTCACCAAGCACAAGCGCCTGTACAAGATTATTGTCGACGACGACGAGAAACGCGACATGATTGAGCGAGAAATCATTCCACACTCCTACAAGGGCCGTTCGATTGGTATCGTTACAGCCCGTTCAGTCTTTCGCGAGTTTGGGGCTCTCATCGTTGTGGGCGGTCGCCGCATCATCGATGATTACGAAGTGGCAGCGCGTCGGGCTGAGGGTGTAGTCGAGGGTGAGATTGCCGATCCAAACGACCGTTTTATTGAGGGAGAGGAGTACAACAAGAACCAATACGTGGCTTGGCATGGTGCCAGTGCCGTGTACCACACGAATGGTCCTTCGATACCGGTCGTCAACGGCAAGGTTGAAATCAAGAAGAAGCGAGTGCCACTCACGGACACAAACTGGCAGCTAGAACACGCCCGTGCTGCAGCGTAAGTCAATGCCATGCTATATCGTGAGATGACGGATTGCTAACAGACGTGACAACAGTCAATTCAATGCTGAGATTGGTCTCATCCGCCGCCACAACAATAATGGAGTTTACGATGTGCATACCAATGTTCTGCAGTTCCCAGTCAGCATGCAGCCTACACACGCACGTATTGAACAGGTTGCCGATTCCTCTGCTCCGAGCGAAAGCAAGCTCTTCGCGCCCATCAATCCAGTCATACCTCGCAACTTCAAGGTGATCGACACAATTATGGAGACGCCTCCTGCCAGCCTGCCCAATTCGGCGTACAAACAGAACTACAATGTTCCCGATTTCCTGGCTCCGTTCCAAGGCCTCGACTCTGTATCCGACGAGATCGCGGACCTTCTCCCACCCGAGTGCCGCAAAGCCTTTGACAACGCACGGGCAAACGAGAACAACTGGAAGGGTAAATGGGGACCAGAGGCTGAGATGGCTCACCGACGACCACCGGTTATCGATGCCGCCATAGTTCCGTATAGCAAGATGTAGGAAGTCATACACTGTCATTCGGCATCTGGTACTCACCATGCTCACAATGTGCCTGGTGCTTCGAGAACTGGAACTGGCCGACGGAACATCGGTGGTGAGCATGCGCGGAAATTCAATCTCACAAGGCCCTTGCTCGAGCCCGAGCCTCCCGCCGAAGGTGACGATCATCAATTCGCGTACAAACGAGCTTCAGAGGGGTTGAGAGAGACACGCGCTGCAGTCGCAGACGTCCTCACGTGTAAGCCGTCATGAATAAGGTTTGGGAGCACGTTGTGGTGGCAATCAAATGTAATGTTTAACGTCAAGAGAGATGCGGTTGATTGGCGCCGTTGATGAAGTTGTTGATGAAGTTGTTGATGAAGTTGTTGATTTGTTGGAGTCTGGAGTTTTCAAGAGGGACGGAGTACTGACAATAGAATTGTCGGTCAGTATTGGTATGGAAAAGGCCCATCTGATCCCCGGAAGAGATTTTCAACTTTGTATTTTCTATAACAAATGCTACAATCATGCATATGTTTCATGTCGTTATCGCCTTGAAACTATCTCAAACGAACCGCACATATACTCTGAGCCCCTCGAAAGGTCTTGGGTTTTGCCCATGAACTATTTCTCAAGTCCAATAACCTTGCCTATACCTGGCCGCCTCTGTTCCAACACTGCCATGGTCTGCTCAAATACCTTTGCCTGGACCTTCTTGCCAACATCAGTATATATCCAGGATTCGACATCCTGAAGCTCGCCGTCGCTCATGAGCTCGCCATGGGATTCTGGTCCTGCCGCCGCACTGTAGACATAAGTCCGGCTGCCCACCTCGGTTGTCCGCATGAATAGGAGCTCCACGACCTTGATGGCAATCCGGCCAGCCAGAGGTGGGTTGATGTCGCGGTTAAGGGCCGAAATACATGTTCCCGGGTTGACAAGGTTCATGATTACGGGAGGTGTAGCGGACTTGTCCACCGTCTTGAGTCGAGCTACCAGCTCTCGCACGAAAAGGATTTCCATGAGTTTCGTGGCGGCGTACCTGTTGAAAGTCAGCATTAGATTTTTGAAGCAGTTGGACTCTCTCTCCTTGCTGCAGAACTCACCTATCATTCACATTGTAATGTTTCTCTTGCTTCATCGTCTCGTAAATATCATCCTCCTCAATCTCGACAAACTTGGTCAGGCGATGCGCCTCGGAGCTGACCATCACCAAGCGCGGCAGATGTTGCTGCTGCTCATCACGCGCCTCGCGCAACTTTGGCAACAGCTCCAGAGCCAACAGAAACGTATTGACCACATTGACCTGTACAGCTGTCTCCCAGACCCCGCCGTCGACATCATCTTCCACAGTAGACCACGAGCGCAAAGACACACCTGCGCCGAGCACCAAGGTGTCTAGTCGGTTCACCTCACGCTTGACTCGCTCTGAAAACTTCAAGACGGACGCCGTGCTGCTCATGTCAAGCTCCCAGACCTCGACGGCCGTATCGCCATCGGTACGGGCTGTCACGCTAGCCAGAATGTCCTCCTTAGCCGCCTCGCCCTTGGCCCAGGAACGCACTGCGAGGATCAGCCGGGCGCAGCCGAGGCGGTAGAAGTGCCGCGATGCCTCGAGACCTAGCCCGATGTTTGAGCCCGTGACAATAATAGTTTGTCCGGCAAAGGACTGTGTGGGGTAGGCTGGAGTGCGGAATAGCTGCGATTGCGCCCATCTCAGCACAAGGACGCCGAATTTGGGCGCTATGGGGTATTGGCGCTCGTTCTTGGTCATGATCCCCCAAAATTGAAACAAAATTTGATGATATGGAGGTAAAAACGGTATTGATTGAGGCTATTCGCAGGTCAACGCTTCAGAATGAGCTGTAACATCACCAAGAACCGCAACATTTCGAGGATATAGAGTATATATAGCCATATATCTAAGTTATATCCTTCAGCATTAAAACTCAACATTCATCCGAAGTCTTTCCCTCTTCAAACGACAAATCAGCCGACAAACATGAGTTCGTCCGCAATGTAAGACTGCGGTCCAAATGCTGTCCGATGAGAGTACTGCACACTGTTGCTCGCTAACTATATTGGCATTGAAACAAGCATGTTAGTCCCGGACACTTTTATTTCCTCTACTGGCGGATCCTGACTAACGTCAACATAAATACTTGGTGCGTGGAAGGCGTGGAGCCTAACGGCCTTATAGTGAAGCCGCTTCGGAGACTTTCGCAATGAGCGCGGCCGCATCCCACCTAATGCCGTAGTAGCGGCCATTATGTTTAACACAACTATAATTCCTTGCTGGCACAAGTAATGAGAATGCAAGTTTTGTCAATATTGCCTTATTTACAAATATCTGCAGCATGGGTCATCTACAGTGGTCTCGTGCATTGATGTATGCTCGGTAGCGACGGCATACCAAATAGTTTATTCCTGCAATTGGCACACCTCACTCACTCGTGCTGTAGGTATCGTAGCGATCCAGCAGCTCAACGATAGCCTCCAGCACCTGTTCTACATGTTCCTTCCTGTGCATAATGTTCAAGCTCGTAAAGCCACGTCTTCCAATCATGATCTTCCGTTCGAGCAGTTCAAAGTAGAAGCAGTCCTTGACAAGCTCGCTCTCAAAGTGGAAACCAATGGCACTGCCGTGGCCCGTAGCCCACATCGCCTTCGACCCTCTCGAGGTTACGGCCTCGTTGATTCCGTCGCGCAGCATGTCTCCCAAAGCATTGGTCCGCGCAATGTCTTCTTCGCCCAGTATGCCGCATCCCGCAATGCCTGCAATCATGGTAAAGATATTATTGTTGTAGGTGCCCGAGTGACTGATGGCAGAGGGCGACTCTGGATCAAACGCGGCCATGATCTCCTTGCGCCCACCAAAGGAGCCAAATGCGAAGCCTCCGCCAATGTACTTGCCTAGGGTCGTCATGTCGGGCGTGATGCCGTGGTAGCCTTGCAAGCCGTGATAATGCAAGCGCGAAGTGACGACCTCGTCAAAGATGAGCACGGCACCGCAAGTCGTGGCCGCTTCGCGCAGATACTCGAGGAACTCGCGTGTACCAGGAAGCATGCCGCCTGCTGATTTCATGGGCTCAACCAGGATGGCGCCGATGCTTTCATCCATTAGCTTACGCGTACCTTCGATATCGTTGTACGTGCCAATGACAAAGTCATGAGGCAGTCTGACGGGATCGTGCTCCTTTGCAAAAGCGAGCGTGCCTCCATGGTAACCACCGAGAAATGCCAAAACCTTCTTCTTCTTGGTATAATGCAGAGCTGCTGCCAGGGCCATGGTGTTCGCTTCCGTGCCCGAGTTGCAGAAGCGCAGTAACTCCATTCCGGGGAATCGCTTCTTGACTAGCTCGGCAAACTGAACTTCATACTCAGTCACGCCGCTCAAGTTGATACCAATAGACGCGGCCCGCTGGATAGCCTCGAGAATTTTCGGGTGCGAATGACCAAACATACACGCCGAGTACTCGGAGATGAGATCAACATACTCGACGCCCTCGGCCGACGTGACGGTGCAGCCCTGTCCCGATTTGATAATCAAGGGGAAAGGACTCGAGTGCAGCACCGTCCTCGTGTTGCCACCGGGTAGGGCGCAAATCGCACGCTTTGCATTGGCCTCGGATGTCGGGTTGGCGGCAATGAAGCAACGTACGAGCTCCTCGTGTCGCTGTTCATAGTGGCCATATTGCTTTTGGAGTTTGTCTGCAGCGCTTTGGTCCAAATCGACGAGCTTGCAGTCCGCCGACGGACTAGTCGACACTTCTGATCCTGCCGGGATCATGATGACACTGGGTGCTTGAGCCGTCTGGCTACTGTTGGATACTGGGCCACGAATGACAAGCTCTCCTAATTTTGGTCGTGTTAGTCATGCGACTATATTCTTTGCGCCATTGTACAACCAACCTTGGACAAGCAACTTTACGCCGCCATTTTCCAAGCCAGTCTTGGTGGCTGATTCATCATTGCGTTTGCACCAGACACTTTCAAAGAGTGCATTGCTCTTAATACTGCGCAAGACAGTTTAGTCTGGAAAGGATTATGATTTATTCTCGGGAATCTCACCTTGTCGAGGACGACTGCTTGTGTGCATCGAGATCCACGCTCAGTTGGGCGAGATCGTTGATGATGGTTATCTTGGAAACCATTTTCTGTGTTTTGAGAGTATTAGCGCAATATGCATTCGGGATGTTCAAGCAGAGTCACAGATGTTTTCAACTTTTTCTTTTCCCGGTTCTAATTAAATGCAAAGATTGGCAAGGGGAAGCGGCATCGGTGGCATGTCGAGTATTAGCGAGATAGAGATGGCGGGGTGAACCTGATAAGTCACAAATCACAGTCACAGCACCCCACTTGCTGGATTGGATTAGAGTATAGCTTCGGATTACGTACCGAACTCTTCTCAAGCACGGTAGCTTACAGTCTCATGTTGCGTTATATACTCTCCTTCGTTGACTTTACATTCTTCTTTCGCATTTCTACATTCGCATTATGACGCCAGATTCGGATAAACGTCCACTGCACTCCTTGAGTGAACGAGAACGGGACCGGTCACGTTGCAGCAGCGTGTGCCCTGTAAGTCGGGCCATCGGACCTTATCCCGACCCCCGTACACAAGAATTGTTCCTACGTCAATAGCGTTAAGTGTCTGCAATACGCGTCAACAGCCCAGCAGTACTGAAATCACCCTCCGAGGTTTATGCTTGTTCAGTTACCAAACGAGAAATAACATGAATTCGGAGGCGATAACCAAAAAAAAAAAAAAAAAAAAAAAAAAACAAAAGGACACCAGAAAAAAAACGCCTGCGTGGACAAATAGGATCATACGTCAGCCATTCTGCAATCAATGCAATGTCTGCCGAAAAAAGCAAGGCGCAATCAAGGTACATTGTGCTACTCGTGATGCCGAACCCTGTAACATATTTCGCCCGGTGACCTTGCGAACCGCATCTGCCTAACCAATGAAGTGCATCCTTGATAAGTAGCGAAAATACCCCGGTCAAGCTGAACTACTAGCTCTATGTGCGGAGACCTTCTATACTGTTCAACTGAGCCTAAGTAAGAAGGCGTCAATAAGCGCATACGCAATGGCAAGGTATTCATTGAATATACCTGAGAGAGTGCTGTGGGTACGCGCGCAGCATAATTGTCATTTTCTGCTTCCTAAGGTGGAGTCAGCAACGATATCATGAAGGCTGCCTTAGTATTTAGCGAGATTCATATGACACCGTACCTGAACAAGGACGGTTCCAGGACGGAATTGCTGTTCCAGATAGTTCCTTAACGCCTCCATGGTCAATCTGTATCGACTGACGTAGACCCAAACTGGCATGGCGGCGGCAATGGTGGTCGGCGATGGTGGTCGTATCAATCGGGCAGAATTTTCTTATTTGTGGTGCGTTGTCCTCGGTGCGGGTGTGTTTGTGGTCAGGTTGACTGCGCCCTGCTGTGCCTACTGTGGTGATTCTGCCTTACCGCATTTATGTACTTACAATCCTTGGACCTCTTGATGAGGCTCTGCAAAAGCCCATCCTCGCCCGCATCGCGAGAGACTGTTTAGGATGCTCCGATGATACTCTCCGGGCGGGGTAACCTAATGCTGCAGTGAGTACGCGCACGGAGCATGTTCTACGTGTCTCGAGTACAATTTTGGCGGGTATCGTGTCGCTTTGATTCGCCGAGGCGTACTTGACAGCACGGCAGGGTCGCCAGCCTGCTTCGATAAGAACAGCTCATATTACCTCCGTCGCCACTATTGGACGGCTTTACTGTGTACCGTAGCGGACTTTTGTATTTGCCCTTCTTTGATCATCCATCCACCATCCGTAAACAGCATACAGGCTGCATGGCAGGGAATGCCTGTGGTCGATAAATAAGTGAAACATTCGGTGATGATGAATCTGCCCAAACGTCATCGTATCCTCCCAAACCTGGGCGAGCTTGGGGGACTTGACCGCCAACACGGGCAAACTCATGGATTGGGGGCAATCAATTAGCCGGGTAAGAAGGCGAACCGGCAACATTTGCAACGCAGCACGAGGTATTCGAAGTGGGGAGATGTCGGGGGGTTGGTTCGAAGACTGCCCATTTATATCGAAGAAAATTGGACTCGATGTCAAGAATATCTGCCGGCGTCTCCCAGGTGGCTCAAGCGCTACGACGTAGACTTTCAAATAGAACCAGTAAACTCGGTTGTGGTGTGCGTCGGTTTGCACCGCTTGTTCGACCCTTGCGAGATAACGACTGTGAGCTCATACTTGTTTAATTTGCGGCTCCATGATTCATGGGCTTATGCCTTTGGATGTCTTCCTATGTGACAGTCACCGTAATTGATGACGGGCATGCGACTATGCTCCCATCTTGCATATAGAGGTGATGATGATGGTCTAAGGAGAACCCGTATCACCAACCTCGGTCCTGTAATGGCGATGAGCAGGTCCCTGCTCAAGATAGTAGGTAGGTAGGTAGATACTTGACCTACAGGTGGGGCGGCCTCAGGCCTGGCCCAGCCCTATTCTCACAATGTATACCTACCTACTCAGGACGGAGGCCAATATCTGTCGAGTATGGTTGCATTTTACATGGTTCTAAAGTATCCTGGCAGACCGTGTTGTATCGGGTCGATGGTATTTCTGCCTCGGGAAGCGTCCATTCGACTAGATTCTGTCGTCGCAGACACAAACGCATTGCGCCATTATTGACGTAGCTGTCGACCACCCCGTTTCGCGTCACTTTATGGGCGAACAGGACGCCGTTGTGTATCCGATCGATCCGGACGCCCTCTTTTCATCCCGCGGGGAGACACGACAACGACGACAATTTCAGAGCCTGTATCATACGCCACCGCCCGAGGCGCTGCTACGGCAAGACAACGTGGGATTTTGGTTTGGTCAATCAAGTCCTCAACGCTAATACGCAGAGGTCAAGAGTTTGCTGGCGCTTTCACGTCGCATGAATAACAAGATCAGCTTGAGCGCCGACACGAACACACTTGAGTAGCTGCTGCAGTGATCCCTGAAGGGCCAGCAAGCAAGATTGCTCGGGATTGCGTCCTGTTTACTAAATTGCAGCACAAAATTTGTGCAGCGACAAGTGCATCTACAATAGTCTGAGCTTATGAGGATCTATTGATGGGGAGGCTGCACGTACCTTGAAGTCCGATTGTCGTTGTGCTGCTGGAAGGGTCTACCAGCCCGGCTTTTGTTGGTGCATAATACAAGCTAATTGTTACTTCTACTCGCCGTCTGGCGCCAAGGACTTACAGTATTCCCATGGGCAGTTTGCGTGGTAGGTAATGATATTGGTGACCAGCCATCACGTCAAATGTCAAGAAGAGAAGAAGGGAACAAATTAAAAGAACAATGCGGAACGTCCACACCTGATATAGAAGACATGCCCAAGATCGCGACGACTGCGCCTCCTCACTAGCATTAGCCAAGCCTCTCATGACAGGCAGCCATAGTGGATCGACGGCAATGCATCGATACCTAGGTACGTAGGTAATGTGCCGATACCGCATTGTAATACGACAAGCGCTCTGCTATTCAAGAAGGCAGAGAAAAAATAAATAAATAACAGGATGTTATTGTCACCAAGTACCTGTGCGCAACGCCGAATTGGATTGCTCCATTGGCTGGTGCCTGGGGCGTTCAGTCATCGTCTTCGATCTCCAACCGCCGTTGTACTGGGCAAGAACAACACCGGACTCTGCAGGCTTAGAGGTCGACCCAGCTGTCATTAATAGGTACCTAGGTACCCATCTGCTGCCAGATCACCAAGATCCCTAGATTGGCTCATTGGCGTTCACACAGATAGCAGATCCTTCGCATCTCTGTGTGACATATGACCCCAACCCATTTGGACGCTTTTGCTGTTATTACGGATAAGGTACTCCGTCAGTGGACGGTGAGTGACTCAATGCAATGAGCATAGCTGTTGCAGCCAGTTATTGTGTGCTGTCGTCCTTGTCCTCATTAAGCTGATTTCATTTTGGATACATTGTTGACATAGTACAAAACCTAGATAAATAGGTACGTAGCTATTGGCCGCACCTAGCCTGTAATTGGACAGGCAGTGGAAAGCAACCTGACATCCAGCGTACGCGGATACTCTGTGGATTTGCCTGGCATGCCGTCACAGAAAGTCTCGAATCTAGGGTCAATTCTAAACGAGAAGAGTTTCCGAAACACCGGGAGATCGATGGCCTGACAATGTTTAGATAGGGGACTTCTCGCGGATTGCGAGCCCTAGCTTGGAAGTGCCAACGTACTCCTTCACAGTATCGCCAAGCCCTACCATACAGATAGTCGCCCAAGCAGCAACACCTATCCGTGGCACAACACCACGAAAAAATCCACTTGCGCCCGAGCTTTGGAAGATATGCTTGGCAGTCATGGTCATGGTAGGTGCTTGACCGACGGACGGATCGCGTCTCAGTGATTGCATCTCGACTCGCATCACTTCGAATGGCTGGTTCCAGCAGCTCAGTGCTCCTCCAACGGTAGAGGCCACTATCTTTTCGGCAGTGCTCAATTTGGCGTCCGCGGACTTCCCGCTAAAGGTGCGGATCGGCCCCTCTGCAAGCCTGGAAATTCCAATTCTTGATGACCATCCCGTGATCTGTCTTAATGCGACGGCATTGACGCCGCGATTTACTCCCCGAATGCCGTCTTTGCGAATGATGGATGCGAATACCTCTAGTGTACCGGGCACTGCCGCCCCAGGCGCGTTTGCTTTGGGCCGTGTCACCTCTATCGTCTTCATGCACGTGGTTAATCCTAGAGGGTGCGTTAGTTATCAGATGGAACCTTGTGGAGGGGCTATACGTAGTACCCATGGTCAAGTAAGCTTGTGCTGCACCTCCACTAATCCCGCCCAATACACCAGCCAATACTGGACTAGCATTCAAGTATGTCCTAGACATGTAATCAACTTCGTTGGAGGCGAGGAAGAGTATAGAGCCTTTGGTCAATGCTTCGAACCATGCCTGTATTGTCCATTAGTTCTCTCTGTATTTCTTTTTGCCAAGTTCATGAGGGAGTGTGTCTTTACCCAAGGAATGAGACCTTGGTAGAAGGCCCCGAGCCCACCTCTGCTCCATGTAACTTTCACTGCGTCTCTCAACGAGTGCCCGCGATTTGCTGCAACCTGCTTCTATGTCAGAATTCAAGCATAGCGACATGGTATTACGTTACCTACGTGAGTCTTAAGCACCTCCATCGGCTGCCCTAAAGTAGTGACTATATTCGATTAGTGTCGTGAGCGTCTTGCAAATATTTCATGATTCAAAGATATAATTGTCATACCTTGAAAGACATTCATGCATGCGCCTACAGCCAGGTTACGCCATGGTGTTCTTTTATGCCCTGTGGCATGGAGCTCAGTGGCTGCCATGTTGGACGCGATTAGAGCGATCGAACTTGATTAAAGAAGAAAAAATGAACAGTTGCAATTCTATATCTCCATGAGTTGAAATAACTCAAAGTAATTTACTGAAATGTGACAATTGCTCGAGATTGGCGACTCAGTAACGTAGCGGATCGATCGTGGGCACCAAGCCGACACCTCCAAGCGTCTTCACTGGCATGAACGAGAATCCATCGGTTCTATCCGACAGTCAAATAGGTCGTCGCACTAAGAGGTCATATCACCAGTGCGCTCGAAATGCGATCAATTTGAAGATATCTTTCCTCATGAAAGTTTGGTCAATCTATATTCTATCATTGTGGTTGAGATTAACAGCTCATTACCATGACGACTGTACAGGTGCTGCATCGTGTCGGTAGACAACAGCGCATTTTGTCGCTAAGGCATGGGTTCGCTAGCGTCTCGACAGCGTCCCTTGAAGCCCCGTTGAGCCGCTTTGAGCCTGACCTGAAGGTTGATTATACCGCGTTCACCAACAGAGTTACAACTCTGCGAAAACAGTAGGCGATACTTTCTGATATTAATCAATCCTCGTGCAACTTGCTCACCTGTATGCAGACTTGGTCGACCACTCACATATGCCGAGAAAGTGTTGTTCTCGCATTTGGACAGTCTGGAGTATGATCGTATTGACCGTGGAAAGACCCAACTGTCCCTAAAACCTAGGCGGATAGCCTGCCAAGATGCCACTGCACAAATGGCCCTGATCCAATTCATGTCTGCTGGACTGGACGCGACCTCAGTACCCACGACCGTACATTGCGATCATCTGATTGTTGGCAGAGATGGCCAGGACAAAGATTTGCCCAATGCCTTGAGCACACATGGAGAAGTGTATAACTTCATGTCAAGTGCATGCCAGCGATATAATATGGGCTTCTGGAAGCCTGGCGCTGGCATCATTCACCAGACCGTCCTGGAAAACTATGCCTATCCTGCGGGTATGATGGTTGGCACGGACTCCCACACGCCAAATGCGGGCGGGCTTGGCATGATCGCTATAGGCGTTGGTGGTGCTGATGCAGTCGATATCATGGCGGGTCTGACATGGGAACTGACTGCTCCCAAAATAATTGGTGTCAAGTTGACTGGCAAACTATCTGGCTGGGCAACACCGAAAGGTAACTGAACTCCTCTTGATTAATGTGCTTTTGCTCATCTCTATGTTAGATATCATTAGCCAGCTAGCCAGTATACTCACTGTCAAGGGTGGCACTGGCTCCATTATCGAATTCTTTGGTGAAGGTACCGCAACCTTATCGGCGACTGGAATGGCTACTGTGTGCAACATGGGTGCAGAGACCGGAGCGACAACCTCAATATTTCCATATTCACCAGCCATGTCACGGTACCTTGAGGCCACTGGACGCCCCGAGCTGGCCCGCTGTTCTCAGGCCATGTCGTCACAGCTTTGCTCTGATGCAGACGCCCAATATGACAGAATCATTGACATTGATTTGTCTACCCTGGAGCCCCGTATAAATGGGCCTTTCACGCCTGATCTATCCAACTCGATATCGAAATTCAAGTCTGCCGCCGAAGAAAATGCCTGGCCGCGGAAGCTGACCGCCGGCTTGATCGGCTCCTGCACAAACTCATCCTTTGAAGATCTTTCAAGGGCAGCCAGTCTGGCACAGCAGGCCTTGGAAGCTGGTTTGAAGCCGAAGATGCCGTTGCTACTGTCTCCAGGGAGCGAAAAGACCCGAGTTACGCTGGAAGAGGCAGGCGTCATGCAGGTCTTTCAAAAGCTGGGCAGCACGACGCTGACGAATGCTTGCGGACCATGCTGCGGATCGTGGGATCGGCAGGACATGAAGAAGGTGAGCCAGAGAATATTTTCAGCGTACCTTTCCAGGCACTAATGAGTATCAGGGAACACCCAACTCCATTATCACGTCCTACAATCGTAACTTCACAGGCCGTCTCGATTCCAATCCTCAGACGCATATCTTCCTATCGTCACCGGAAATCGTCATGGCCAAGCTATTTTCAGATGATCTTGGCTTTGATCCGACCAATGACTCTCTAAAAACAAATGATGGGAGTGATTTCAGATTCAGTCCTCCGTCTGGAGACGCATTACCTAAAGCGGGCTTTGCGGATACCGACTATGTATACACGGGACCATCGGGTGATCGGCAATCTGTAGAAGTCCAGATATCGCCTTCTTCACAGCGGCTTTCGCGACTGCAGCCTTTTGCTCCATGGTCTGGCTCTGACTTTGTCAATTGTGCTATTCTGATCAAGGTCAAAGGAAAATGCACAACGGACCATATCACTCCCGCGGGCCCCTGGTTTCGCTACCGCGGACACCTGGAGAACATTTCGAACAACACCTTGATCGGTGCCGTCAACGCTGAAAATGGGGAAGTCAACAACGTTCGAAACGTCCTCACAGGAGAGAACGCCGATGTGCCGGGTACGGCCAGACACTATCAACAGCACAATCAATCGTGGGTTGTCATTGCCGACCACAACTACGGCGAGGGCTCCTCGAGAGAACATGCGGCATTGCAGCCGCGGTATCTAGGCGGCGTGGCTGTCATTGCCAAGAGCTTTGCCCGGATCCACGAAACAAATCTCAAGAAGCAGGGTATGCTGGCTTTGACGTTCAAGCATGAGAATGACTATGATAGATTGCGCGGCTCGGACCGTATCGACATCATCGGGCTGAAGGACTTGACTCCCGGGGCATCTGTACGCATGAGAGTCACGCCAGCTGCAAAGGGTAGTCAGCCTTGGGAGACTGAGCTCAATCATTCCTTCACATCCGAGCAGGTAGAGTTCTTCAGGGCTGGGAGTGCACTCAACCTGATGGCGTCTCGCCTCAATGTAGCGTAGAGCTAGGTCTGACAGTGTCCACGGGCCATGGTCATAGCAATACTAAAGTAGACTCTTTACAAAGTGAACATTTCTATCAAAGTTTTCTGCAATTAGGGACATGATACCTTTACCCGAATCCTCGATTGATGCAATTGATGCCGAATTATTCTGCGATCCGCTGACTTCAAGTTCCACCTCTAAAAACACATGCCCCAGATCAATATTGGTCCATCGACTCTTCTTCAATTGTATAATACTGCAAACCCACTTTCGCATGACTTCTGTCAGATGATTCCTGGTTTTTCTTGAGGGATGATACTACGGGTTATTTCCAAAAGACCCTGCCTTCCATCAACCTCCTTGCGGTACGGAAGACACTCGCTACTTCGATATCACCATTCTCATCATACTTCGCATCAACATCTATGGATCCACTAGCATGTTGAATGGTCAACCCGGTGTCGCCTACGTCTTGCCTCATGCAACCAGCCACTATGCTACCAGGCAGTTTCGCCGCGGCTGCCACAGCGAGCGCCACCGTGACAGGAATAGCCTTGTGCGGCTGTCCAACGGACATGGCGCGCACTACCAAAGGGCCATTTGCTTCCCTGTTGGGCGAGATGATGGCGATTTTCGGAACACTTCCGGGTGCTTCTTCTGGAGTCGCCGCAAGGCCCATGCTGACCGCTGCCTGCCGGCGAATTCGGTCCAAGGTGTCCTTCAGTGTCGGGTGGTCATCGATCTCTTGTGGCGTCAAGTCGCCCTCGACGCCGAGATCCGATGCCAGAACAAAACAGCACGGATTGGCCACGTCGATGCATGTAGTATTGACTCCCTCAAAGGAATCCGTGATGTTGCCAGTCGGTAGCAGCTTTCCGGTCCGAGACCCAGCTGGCTCAACGAAATCCAGACGAATGGGAGCGGCAGTTCCCGAGACACCATCGATCGCGAAATCCCCATATGAGCTGGCCTCCTCGTCCACGACGGGGAACGTTGCATGAATGATCTTTCTAGTGTTTGTATTGTGAATCCGCACAGTGAATGATTCAAGCACGCCCTCGGGGACTGTGACCATCCCGCTGTCCACGGCAAATGGCCCGACAGCTGACGACATGTTTCCGCAATTGCTGGAGTAGTCGACATGGCGATTATTGATGCCCAAGGAAACAAAGGTGTAGTCAACGTCTGCTTGAGGATGCTCGGAAAGACCAACGACACAGACTTTGGAAAGACTCGAGATGCCCCCTCCCATGCCGTCCAATTGTCGCCCATAGGAGTCTGGGCTACCTATGACGCCTAGGAATGGCTCAACCCAGTCATCTCTATTTTCGGGCAAGTCCTGCTCCTTGAAGAAGATGGCGCGAGAAGTGCCACCACGATAGTACGCCGCGGGAAGTGACTTTTGTCTGCTGGCCGTGTGTTTTGATCGCTGATTCCATCGGCACCCCGGCTGTGCCATCGTCCTCCACGGCAAGCTGTTGCTGATGAGGCCGCTAGAAACCAATCGCGGGCCCTTGCGTGCGAGATGCGACATTGTTGATGTATTTTGAGAAAAATGAGTTTAGATGGATTGTTATCGACTACAGTTACTTAGCAAGAATTCCTCTTCAGTAACTGGCACTATCGTCTTACGTGTTCGCATTTTTCACGGTGCAAGATGCAAGTTCGGTTACAACCGATGCTCGTGATTGTGGGCTATGTAGTCTCCACATCATTTCCGAGAGGCGGCGATGCGCCGATCGAGTCGCTAATATCATGGGTTTGTTGAAGTAGTCATAATCCGGGGATATGGGGTAGCCAATGCGGGGAAGGCGACTAGTAATATGAATTGGATGATTCGGGGAGAGGATGTGAAGCATATAGAAGCTGCTGAAGTCCCCGGCAGGATGAAGGGCGCGTATGAATGCGCTTCCCGCCACCGATAGCTACGCCTGACTATTGCAGAAATTACCGATCCTGTAACTACAGATACCATCATGGACACTTTGAAAAAGACTTCATTATACAGATACGTGCAGGCAATTCGAGCCCTGCCGAAGGGAATTTTCAACATCAATCTGTTCTTGTCTGCGGCCTTCTTTGCCACGGCAGGCACTCCGAAAGGTCGGTATTTTCTTGCCCTTTCGATGACTGACAAATTCTTGATTACGATGCTGACTCGTGGTCAAGGATGGGACGAAGGCTCAGCCGCTGCTATTACTCAATTGAAATCATTTCAGACAGAGTTCCATCTCGATTCCACCAAAGACAACGCAACGATTTCGAACCTTGTATCCTTTGTGAACCTCGGTGCCGGCATTGGTGCCCTACTTTCATTCCTTGTCAATGACAGAATAGGCCGAATCTGGTCCATGAGAGTATATCACACCGTCTATGTGATTGGCACACTCATATCGTGCTTCTCATATGGTAACCTTGGAGCTCTATATACCGGTCGCATCATTGCTGGACTCGGAATTGGCGCCTGCACAGTTGTAGGACCAATGGCTATAGCTGAGATCGCACCAAAAACAGTCCGAGGTCTCATGACACTCTGGGTCAATGTGGGCATGCTAGTCGGCCAGACACTGGGCATCTTCACAGTCTATGGCTGCAGTATCAACATTCCATCCACATTGCGACTCCAGAGTCAGATCCCCTGGTTCGTCCAGACCTTTGTACCAGCTATCGCGATAGTCATGTCTTTTTTCGCCACAGAGTCACCACGTTGGTTGGCTATCAAGAACCGACCCGAGGAAGTGCTCGAAGCACTGACGAAACTGCGTGGACTACCTGAGTCTCACGCTTACATTCAAGACGAGTACCAAGTCCTGCGCGCACATATCGAAAGTGAGACGGACCAGTACGGACAGCTCAGTCTGATATCTGCGTTCAAAGAGACGTTTTTCGTTCGCTCGAACCTACGCCGAGTGCAGCTCACAATAATTGCCTACATTCTCGCACAATTCTCCGGTGCCAACTCGATTACCAACTATCTACCTACTATCCTTGGACTTGTTGGGGTCAAGAGTGACAAGACCAAGTTGCTATCTTCCGGAATGTACGCTGTAACAAAGCTCATCTGTACCGCTATAGCTTCCCTAGTCTTTGTGGACATGGTTGGGCGACGTGGGTCTCTCTTCACGGGCATCACTGTGCAAGCAATTTGTCACTCTTACCTGGCAGGATACTTGCGCTACTTCATCAGGAGCCCTGCAACGATCCCCACGAGTGCATCCGATGGTGCCATAGCCATCATATACATCCATGCTTTTGGCTGGGCAGTCGGTCTATACACTCTACCCTACCTCTTTGGCGCAGAATTATGGCCCAACCGTATCCGATCTTTTGGCGGTGCACTATCGCAGAGCTTTCACTGGCTCTTTTACTTTGCCATAACCAAAGCGACACCGAGCTTGATTAGCAGTCTCAATACCTGGGGTGCCTTCTTGTTCTTCACGGCTTGGTGCATCACCGCGCTGGGGTACACCTACTTTTTCGTGCCAGAGACGAGTGGACTGAGCTTGGACGACCTTGATCGTATCTTTGAGCGTCATATCTACCAAATGAGACAGCCGTTGAGTAGGGAACCGGAAGGCCATGATGAACGAATCCAGAAAGGTGGAGATGTACAGCACATTGAAACCCGTAAAGGTCTATCGGCGTAAAGATATGACACCATTCGGCGCATGCAACAAGTCAATATATCTCTACCAAACTTATGTTGCGAGATTCGCGAAGCAAGTGAACATGGTCTTGACGTATTGATGATTTAATAATTCATTACTGCGCCTGCTAGTACTCAATCGAAGATTCGGGCAGGATTTGCCACCATCATCTTGTGCCAGACCTGCTCATCACTAACCCATTCGCGCAGCTTGGCCAAAACTGCCGCGTCGTCTATTTTTCTGAATTCTTCAATCTTCTCTAGATTCTTACCTCCCAATCTCTGTGCTCCCTCGCCCGTGTGCGGCCAATCGCTGGCCCAGATCAGACTGTCGGGAACCTCTTTGGCCAACTTGGAAATGATTGGGGCCATGTCGGCATAAGTCGAGCCAGTCTCGTCCGATGATCGGTACAGAGCAGACACCTTAATAATCACCCGGCCCGACTGTGCGAGGCTCAAAAGTTCCTTGAATCCGGGCTGGGACAATGCATCTACGGTTCCTGCTGCATCTTGCAGTTTGGAAGAACCTAAAAAGCCGCCGACATGATCCGCAATGACCTGGACAGGAAGTCCGATGATGGTGGAATGTAGCTCTGTCGACACTTGTCAGCTCAATCATGCAATTGACATTGCCCAAAAAGCAGCACATACGTTCCCACATCGACCCGCGGCAATAGATCTGTAGTTTCCAGTTTGGGAGGTTCTTGATCAAATCGGCAGCCTTTTGCATATTCCTCTGCAGTAGCTCCATGTCAACGTCGCGTCCGTCAGCTTGTAGATTCAGGCGAAGACCCCTAATTCCTGCATCATGCATGTCTTTGAGTTCATTTTTAGTAATTGAATCCAAATCGACTACAGCAATGCCCCTTGCGATGACCGATGCGTCGGATTGCAGTTGACTCAGCGCAGCGAGCAGAACTTTGTTGTCTGTTTTGTAGGGCGATGGCTGTACCAAAACGATATTTGGCCGCTTTTGCGCGTTTGTCAATGAAGACAGAAAGTCAAGAAGGTCATGAAGTGGCGCATTAGCGGGAGTATAAGCCCGTAAAGGGTGGTAGGGCCCCAATGTTGGATCGAATACATGTACGTGGGTGTCGAATGCCCCAGGCGGAAGCAGACTTCTTTCGGTGCTGAACATGGCGAATGTGGTCCAGCAGCGCTAACAGGGAGACGGTGATTGAATCCGACGATGTCACAGGCTCATAAATGTTCTAGAACATGCAAATACAGTGTAGCTAGAGACGTTGATTTGAAGAAAGGGAAGTGAATCATTACTCACGCATAAAAACCTTCACAGTTTGACCGTGAACATGTCATTTAAAGTCTAGGCCTCAATTGTTCGTAGCCCGCCCGAGGTTCGCAGATCGGATCGTCCCGACGATGAATTTACTGCCAAGGTGGGGGTGCTAGAGTCCCCTTGGATAGCTCTGTTTAGTGAGCCCAGGTGGGTAACGGGTTCGACTATTGCCGATAACCAAAGGTTGTGATAACCTTGGAGTGATTCAACCACGAATTGTCATGACATGGAAACTTTCACGGCGAAAAGTCTCACGATCTTGGGTTTCTCCAGTGATCTCTCAGTTACTCAGTGGTCAAACAAGATTATCATTACAAATGAAAACACCTAAGGTCGCCATGGTTAAGCACTGCGCATCATACAAATTCAATGACAGTTCGAGTACGGTGACTCGAATGCCCACCTTTACTCGAGTTCGGCGACGCGTTATGCGCAATTACGGAAACCTATTTACAGAGTTTCCAAAACTCAAGAAGGAATGAAAACCTAAACATGACCGAAAAACTCAGCTGGACCGTCTTCCATATATAAATTGATTGCTCCGTGCTCTTCTCAATTGGAATCACTTCAGCTTGGTAATTTGCCTCAGAGACTTGCAACCAATCCTTCTCAGAATTGGCGTGTCATCAACTCTTTATCTAGCACGGTTGTTCGGCAAGTATTGCTGAATCGTGGTGGTCGACATCTAACGCGAAAATGTCAAACTTTCGAGACCTTCCCTATGAGCTACGACTAGGCATTCTTGATTGGTTCATTCAGGATGTACGCAATCACGGCTCTGCCTCGAAAGAGCAACTGGCGATATGTGCTGTAGTCTGCAAAGAATGGCAGGATATAGTTGAGCGTGAGACCTTCCGACAACTTATCCTGTCCCCTCTACGTGTCCACACCATGTGCTTGAATATCAGACATCGCAAGAATCTTGTCAAGCATATCATTTACAATGTGGATCTGAAAAGGGGTATCGAGATAGATTTATTTACTCAGGAGGTACGTCGGTAGTTATTCCTAGATTACGGTCACTCGCTAAACATTCCAATAGAATCGCCAAAATGCTACTCGAGAAATTCGTACTCTTTTCAACAAGTTGTCAGAGTGGGACACAAACGAACACGATGGCATCACTTTGGAACTGGGAACCTCGAAGCGACCGGTTCTGCGGCGAAGAAACTTCACGCATCATCAATTTGGCCCCTTTTTCTATTCGGACCACGACCATTTCGACGGCAACTTTAAGGCGCAACGACTTTTATTGCCGGCTTCTGATCTTGGGTCAAACAGTCAGGAAACTGCCCGCATCACGGGGGCCCCGCAGTGGTGCATATTTCGGCACGCCCATATATACAGAACGTGGGAAATTCATTCCGAACCTCTCGATATTCAATCCGAACTTTCACCAGTAAACGTCGTTAGTGGCCTACTTTTTCGCAGGCAATCGTATCAGGATTTTTCAAATACGACACTTGGCCGTATATTGAGAGCTTTGCCGGAATTGAAGCAGATACATCGGGAATCCTGGAGGGTGAATTACCACCCGATTAACGCTATAATAAAATCAAATGAAGATCAAGGTATTGATGAAGCTTTTCTAGACATGGATTTCCTGATCATTCCCACTGATTTACTGATCACCAGGAACGGCGACTATATTAGAACGATTCATGTCGCCCATGGTCAAGGAATTGACGTTATATGAGGACTATGACGATCTGAAAGAGCGTGCCGAGAGGCCTGACCTACCTACATCTCCGGAATTGGCAGCAGCGATTTTTCGCATTAGTCAACGTTTGGAATCACTCGCAGTATCCTTCCTCATTGATGCGCGAGACTTTTTCCCACTCCATGGAGAAATCAAAAGCAATCCGACCGTCTCGAGTTTTCCATCTCTCGAATTTGTGATTCTTACGTCGAAAGATTTGAGGTCAGACAACCCAGACGAGTGCATCAACGACCTATTATACGATGTAGGTCAAACAGCACTGAAGATGCCAAAGTTACGAGTCATGGAGCTCTGGAATGCCCGCAATGGAAAAGCTGCCATATTCCGATACCAACGTAAGCCATTCAACCAAGCGGAGATAACGTGGACGAGGCATCAGTCTATGCATTGGAGCTTTCCCCCCTGCGCCAAAGTTGAGAAACAATGGACAGCGGTTGCACGCAGCCATGGTTGCCGAGAATTGACGATAAGTTCAGCTTGGATGGATCCCTCCCGTCTTGGTCTCAGCTCAGTCCTGAATGACTTGCATTTGCGGCATCTAATTTTGACCCCTGTCTCGTTGTGGCAGATACAGCGGGAGATTGAACAGATACGCCAGTTGAAAGCGGACTTTGGTGTTGATTGAGTAGCACTATCGTGTTCATGCGTACGGCTGATCACCTATGCGAGTATATCCGATAGCGCTTCAGCGTGTCGCTTTAGCAGGTAAACCAAACAAGCTCTGTGGTTCGCTTCTTTCGTTTCCTATCACTTTGAGCAACATAAACAATATGTTTAGTCCAGTATAGTGTTAATAGTAATTTAATATAAGCAAGTAATAAACTCTTTGATCTGTTTTCCGTGGTGACTTTCTAGGAGACTTCAACAACAGCCGACATCTATTATACATACTCTGTAGTTTCGGCTATTTCCGATGGCTGAAAATTGACCTTAAGTCGCCAAGCTTTCGCGGTGGGGGAAAACCACGGTCATCCGTTCCCATCCCAACCCCGGATTCGTCCTCATCGGCACAAGCGATGACAGGTTTCTCGGCAAAATGTCTTCTCCAGGGTCGGACAGAAATGCATCACGGGAAAATTCGCTGGGTAGTTCTTCGGCTCGTCGAAGAGGGCTGAAGCGGAGCGCGGCTGCTTGCCAGCGCTGTCGTCGGAGGAAACAAAAAGTGGGTAAAATTGGCGTCCTCTCCAGCTTAACCGCTGTCGCGGTACTAACTGCTGCCAGTGCGATGGGAAGCTTCCCATATGCGGCCCATGTAGTTCGGCCAGCGCCAACTGCGTGCCTTCGGAACGTTTGGTTGTTCGTCCAGACTTCTGCGGACACTGCGTGGAACTCCGAGAAAAAGTAGCTCGACTTGAGGCCGAGGTGCAAGCTCTAGAGTCTCAGTCATCGAATGAGCATCGGAATGGCGACGAACGTATTCAGCAGCAGCTCAGCAACGGATCTTCAGAAGCTCCCGCTGCTAACACGAGACCCAATGGCAGCCTTGACCTAGCTTATACGGGCCGGATACTACGTCCGACCTTTGCGTCAAGACTCAATGGCCACGAAGGAGATGATGCTTTCATGAGCAGTCCGTGGCATTTGTGGAGAGATGATCCGACCACTACCGCCACTCCCACACTTACTGACCAAAGAGCCTGCGCACTGGACGCGCATACATCAAAGCTGGTCGACATCTTTTTCGCTCGACGATGGCCGTCTCTGCCCATCCTTCACCAACCTTCATTCAGGGAGAGACACTATGATCCGCTTCTGAATGGCCAGCCTGTAGAAAACCTCTCTCACTTCCAGGTCTACATCGTTCTTGCTATCGCAGCTTCGGAGGCTAATTTAGTAGGCCAAGACCAGGGCATTTCGCATCATGACTTCTTCCAAGCGGCCATTCGCGACCTTCACCTCGTCCTTAGTACGGATGACCTGGAGTGTATTCAGTGCCTATTGTTGCTATGCATGTATGGGAGCAACGAGCCGCAATCTGTCAATATGTGGTACACGAGCGGCCTTGCATTGCGACTCGCCCTCGGCATTGATCTACATCGTGCTGAGACCACTTCAAAGCTAGATCTGCTCCATACCGAAATGTCTAAACGCATACTTTGGTGTGCATATGTGATGGATCGCAGCATGGCCATTGCCATGGGCCGTCCGTTGGGTATCCAAGACACTGACATTACTACACCGATGCCGCTGCAGTTGAGCGATGCTCAATTGATGGAGCTTGGCGAAAGTTCTATGCTAGGCAACTTGATAGCGCAAAGCGATGACATGTCAACATTCATTCACGTCATTAAGCTTCGTCGTCTTAACGGCGAGATCTACAAAGGTTTCCACGCTCCAGTTACCAGTGGAATATCCGACGTAGCTCTGGATACTGTTCGCTCCGGATACCTTTCACGGCTCAATGACTGGATCTCAGCGTCGCCAAGATACCTACCCACGACCTCAATGTTCCAGTCCCCCGAATGGTTCCAAATCGCATATCACCAAGCCGTGTTGTCGCTCTATCGTCCTTCGCGGGGCGCACCCATTAGTTCGATCGACAGCATTCGACTTTGTATGGACTCGTCAATCAGCATGGTCGGCTGTTACAATGCACTGTACGCCAAGAACAAGATTGTCTACACCTTTCTTGCGCTCAATTCGGTGTTCATGGCTGCTGTCACTATATTATACTGCATCCGTGCTAGCTCGGTTATCCGGGATGAACTGAGCAGGTCTGTGGCTGAAGCGAACGTCCAGTCAGCGGTTCGGCTTTTGCAAAGTTTGTCATTGGGCCGATCAGTTGGTCACAGATGCACGGAAATCATCGAGCGACTGAGCACAGCAGTGCTCACTGTCTTTGATCAGCCTGTACAGTCCGACGGACCAGTCGATGCAGAGTTCTTGTCATGGTTTGGGCTCAAATTTCTCAGCGTTCGCCCTGATGATGCATTCCGAGCGGACGAATTGGCCGCTCCTGCTCAGCCTACGCCGAATTTCGACATACCATGGAACGACTTGATGGACGCGGGATATGAAATGATTAACACCACTTATATGGATATGCTGTTCTAGCACCCAACTTATATACAAACAGTGGCTCAAAGTTTGTCATCAAAATTTCAGACGACGAGTGAAGCCACTCTGACAAAACTTTTACGCTTTTCGTGCTCCATTCCGAGCGACAAGGATCAACAAGCAGCTTCCACCTATCACTAGCAGAGCCAAGTTGATGCTAACACTGACTACTGCCGCCGTCTTTGATGCATTGATTCCATACGCGACACTTTGGCCCAGTGACTCAATCCCACGAACCACGCCGGCGAGATGCGCGTTGTCCTCAAAGGTCTCCGAAACCTGCGACGCATTCCAGTATAGATACGTCTGGGCAGACTGCATGGCCAGGAAGAGAAGAGCGACCGAAGCTGCTGTCTTGCCGTACCCAGGATCCAACCAGTCGAGCTTATGCGCCGGAGGTCGCAGTGCATTGTATGCAAAGTACCCCCAACTGGCGGCGCAGAGAACCAGGATGAGAACCGTTGCGAGGAAGAGCTTCATGGTGCTTCCGCGCTTCTTGAGGCCGGATATATCGGAAACAATTGCGACAAGAGCTGATCCAATGACGGATGCAACTGCCGTCAGAAGAGATACCAAGGCTCGTCCTCTGACGGAGAAGTGCTTCGTGACATAGGTGTGGGCGAAGGAGTAATAGAAGTATGCGAAGCAGGCATATGGAATGAAGAGAAGCACATCTTTTCTCTTGAACTGCGAGAACAGTTGCGAGTACTGCTCCTTGTAGCTCGTCTTCTCACTAGTCGTCTTGTCCGTGACAGGCGTTCCATCGCGGTGAAAGACATTCTTCGTCGGCGAGATGAGCAGGGCAATGGGCAGGCCCAGACACATGATGGCAATCGTGACATAGTACACGTCGTAGCCAACGTGACCAGACTTGTTGTCCTTTGCGCTCAGGCCGAGGTTGATGGAGGCCGAGATAACGCTGCCGAGCTCCTTGAAGGCCACCCACGTCGTGATGCTCCGGCCTCGCCACTGCTCTCGCGGGTACCCGATGATGATGAAGCCTTCGGTCGCCCAGAAGAGACCGCTGCAGGCGCCGCGGAAGACTGCCGCGAAGATGAGGAACCACTGCGTTCCGTAGCGGGTGTTTTGGTACAGAGCCGCGGCAAAGATGGGGTCGCCAATGGTGCCAATGGCCAGGCACCACTTTGTGCCAATCTTGTTCACAAGCGGGCCGCCCAGCAGGCAGACGATGCCCATGAGCGCAAAGTTGATGGCCGTGGCGGCATTAGCCACATATGGCTGTTCTTGGCCTGCACCACCGAGGCCTTGCAGCGCGTTGAAGGAGCCGATGGTACATGACGCTGTGGCGGAGACGAGGAGGACCTGCGAGCTGACGGATCGTAGATTCCATGTGCATCGTCTCGTAGGTTTGTCGGGACGAAGCTCCTCAACTTCAGGACTCTCCAGGTTGGAGTTTTTGCTGCTGGAGTTCATATTGGTGAACAAAGATGATGGTCCCTCTGCTTGGCCTGGCTGTACCGCATTCTCAAGTTCAGACACATGGCAGAAGCCATCTATATACGCGTGGAGATAATTTTTATCAATCTGAAAGATAATCAACACTTTTGATCTGATAAGATCCGAGGCCGGATCTTACGGGACTCGGCACCATATTCCACTAGTGATCGGGCTACCGGCAGCAATCCATCTGAGTGCTGGGCAAAAAAGCTTGATCTAATGTCAAATCGCACTACGCGGACAGGGGTTTACTTGGGCCGATCAGGTACTAGAAAATTTACTGCGCCCCGGTCGATACCTCAGAGAGTGCCGAGTTTCCGCTCGACATAGTCAAATAAGAATGTGATTTTCTTAAGCTTTTGCGCACGAATAAGCTGATGTGGCTTGATGTTTTTCATTTGATAATAAAGTGCCCAGGTGACAAGACGAAATTGCAATCAGGACCAGCCATGCTCGGAGTGCCGAGCAAGTTCAGACCAAGGTTGCGCAACGTTACCGACGTACTCAAGTTCAGTTAGTCAGTCGCATGGTAAGAAAGCTAAGTGCTTGTTGTTCTGCCGAGCATCCCTCGGGAGGAATAATGAAACGTTCATACCCATTCTCATGCTCGTCTGCGGGAGCATCTTGACCGGCGATCAGGATATCACACTTTTTTCGTAGCTGCTTGAGATCTTCCCACGAGCACCAAAGTCTATGAGCGACGAGCAGTTCTTCAATCTGTGCCTCATCTAGGACATTTGTTGGCAGATGATCCCACATCCGTTGCAGTGGCCATTTTAAGAAGTCGTCTTGATCGAGACCATCCAATAGTCTCTTTGATTCAGAACGCACCTTTCGCATTTCTCTTATCACAACCGGAAGACTATGACGCAGTGTGAAGTCATCAACTTCCGCTTTGAATAGCAGGGCAGGTTGGGGTTTCTGGATCTTTCGACCATTCTGGCCATGTGAATGGACGAATTCCATCAGGTCAAGACACAAACCCTCCGCTCCAGGCAGACGATCACATACCCGAGCCACATACTGAATGACCCATAGTGGGTTGGTTTCATATATCATGTGCACCCGTTCCAAATCCATGGAATCTGTGTTTTTCGTCCGTCGTATGGCAAGATGGGGGTAGTGCAAGCTCATCCACCGACTGCTTCCTACTGACCCAGTGAATCCTTTCCCGATAAACGTGAGCGGAATGGTGGCCAAGGGATCAAATCCTGAGCTGTGAACAAGATCTACAATATGCTTGATCATAAATATCAACTCTTCAGCTCTCTCTGACTGGTGTTCATTCGTTCCTAGCAAGGGGAACAAGAGTTGATGAAGTGCAGTCTGCATGTTGAGGGGCTGTGAATGCATCCAATCTGTGCTGTATCGGTATATCGGATAGATAATTCCGTGGGGGAGGAGATCATTCAGTCTTCCGGGAGCTCCGAAGCATGGGTCGACATCGAAAAGCATCAGGCTCACGTTTGGCATGTCTAATCTGGCATCCAAGTCTGCTCTCGAGACCATTGCGTAGAACTCGGCAGAAAACGTCCGCCCGCCACTGGCCTGTGCTTTCAGCCACTGTGCCACGTAGTCACCCTGGCCAGAGTATGCTGCAATGACAACGAAAGGATAAATGTCACTGGAACGGATGAGTCTCCAAGTCTGAAACTCAGGGTTTTCCAGGTGACCAGAGAACCGATAGTATACCTGGTGGCACAAGTCAAGGAGCAGGTATCGTTGCGCTATACTCAATGGCGATTCAGAATATTGGTTGGATCGGAGCTTCGAGAAGAACTGACCCAAGACAAGCCGCCGCTTTGGTAAACACCGACGGGTGACTTGTCTCGGCTCTCTAAAAAGAGTTGAACGTGCCAGAGCCGCCAGCAATACCCGAAAGTCGGGTCCATACTTGCCCAAATCGTTGGAGATCAGGATATGTTTGCCTTCTACTGTTTCACGAAGGAATTCCCGGGCTGTCCTATGGATGAGACCGTATCGTCTACTGAAGACCATGGGCTCAACATTGCAGGGAATGCAGTAGTCAATCTCTTCGGGCCCTTCCGAGTGCCCCTGCAACTCGACAAGTCCGGCGCAGCTTGAGAGGATTATGGTTTCCGTGCCTTCACACAATTCAAGAAGTGCTGTCTCATTGATGTCTCCATCCCCCTGAACTATACGTTGAGCATATGTCGGATTTAAGGCCAAGCTGAGGTATAAAAGATCCAGATGACCCGCAGTCATATGATTCAAAGGGCCAAAATACCCCTGATCAAGTAGTACCCTGTCCCAAGATTTGCAACAAAGGAGTGAGAAGATGTTGGCAGCTCTAGTTTGGTATCTCTTTCGATCATCTCCAAGTCGATTCCAGATGAACTTGAAGTAATCGTACAGTTCTGCGGGCATATCATTGAGCCGATCATACAATTCATCTAAAGCGTTTCCGTGAATAAGGCCGCGTTTGATGCTGTCCACGGCTAATCGAGCCCATAGAAAGACACCATCGGCCTTTTGGACAATCCTTTGAACGGTATCGTCCAGAAAGCGCGTTGAAAGAGGGTCTTGAAATCCGATTGATTTGCTCAAGGAGTCTAAGGCAAAATAGTAGATATCTGGTGCCGTTAACTTTTGTAGATGGAGTTGCCTAGCACCTGACAAGCGTTTGTCAAAGATCATCTCCCTCCGACTGGAGACCACTAGTCGTACTTTGGGCATCTTCTCAAGCTGTGTGACCACTTGAAGTAACTCATCATGATGCGCTACTGGCAAATGCTCATCGAGTGCGTCAAGGAGAAGATAAATCGAGTAGCGACTGCTGATTAGCTGCAGCGCCTGTTGTGTAGTATCCTTAAGCTCGCTTAGACTCCAATCTGTGTGATGATCCTTTTGACTTATGCGGGGTATATTCTGAATTAGAGTAGAAGCAAGCGATATACCAGGTATGTCTTGTTCTAAAAGCTGACACAAAATGGTCATAAACATGCCCTCCATGTCATTGTGCTTCGACCGTTCGTTCGTCGTTCCGAGCCAGAAGAAGTGATGGAGGACCAGATATGGACTGTCAATGACATTTGTCTTTTCAATTTGATTGAAAAGATATTTCATCAAAGTACTTTTACCTGCTCCAGGCTTTCCGCTCACCCAATACAGCTTTGAGTCTGGTTCGTTTCTCAGCCAATTCTGGAAATCGCCAAAAGTTTCGGCGCGCAAGGCTTTGAGATATTTTGGTTCATCGTGACTGCTTTCATGAGTTTTAATAGAGTGATCCCCTAGAAGCCACTGAAATGATTTCGAATGGGCTGGTCGTAATTTGTTGTACCGTTGATTGAGGCCAGGGAACTTGAGACTTGTTTTCAGGCGGGCTAGCTCTGCATCGTAGTCTTGAGCGATTTTCAACTTCGCAACTTCCTGGCGCAGAACGATCTGGGTTTCTTGATGAAGAGACTGATTTTCCACCAGGAGCTCGGACATCTGAAGCTCTTGTTTAGAGATGGCTTGGACAAAGCTTTGCAGACGAAATTCCAGTTTGCCAAAGCCCTCGAGGCGACGCACTTGCTCTGCTTCTCCAGACTCGTACATCTTGAACAAAATTGTATTTTGCATCGTCGCTTGGCAATCGTCTAGTGACTTCTTGAGCTGCTCCATACGTTTGTGCCGCCATGTGCGTTTAGCTGCCGATACAAGCGACTGCACGCCATGCGGGGCGCGAGAAGATGCACCCGGCAAGGCAAGTTTGGCAATCTCTTGATGAAGGTCCGTGGCAGCCTTGACGCACTTGTCCGCAACTTGAAAGAGTTGATCATTCTTCAGTGCCGTCTGTTGGGCCTTCTTCCGAGAGTCCTTGAGCTTCTCTGCCAGTAGGAGTAAATTATCTGCTTTGGCTTCGGCGGTCGAATCCAGCTTGTGTTTCTCATAGATCTCGCGAAAGGACTGGTAGAACTTTTGACCAAAGTCAATCAGATTGATAATGTTGCTTGCCAGGGATAATGCTTCTACCGACATGGCCCCGGCTCAAAGGGCAGATCAACAGACACTGGCGTCCGTTGATCTGAGTTGCCGCGAACTTGGTGCTTTTCAGAAATACAAGGTCCAAGCGACTAGATGTCTATGGAGAAAAGTAAGCTCAGATCTGCGGGGTAGGGCAGCGAGGATAGTTGCGCCGCGGAGGCTGTGTATGGCATGCAATCGGTCTTCCCAATGAGAATGATCGTTCATCTTTGCAGGGGTTGATGCAAGCCCCTTGGCAGTGAGAGGCAAGGGCTGTTGGTCCCTGACAGCAAGTCTTGTACCGCAGGGCTTTGGTGCACAGAAAGAAAGCCAAACCCTACATATTGCTATCGCCTATACAATGACATATACAAGGGTATAGAATCGACGATGGTCTATTCTGAATTGCTGCTCAATTAGGGGTGGTTTTGCTGCGATTGCTCTCAAGCCCCACATCCGGCCTACAATGGGCTAGGTTCAAGAGTATCGGGCAACTGTGCTAGGTCATCGTTCTGTTCTGATCATCTGAAGCTGATAAGGTTTACTTTGTGAATCTTGGACACGAGACCTTATTCGCCTGGTTGAGGTCCAATTCGAGTATGCTGGAGTCGAAGCAGCATGACCCTAAGTCAAGAGACAGGCTGTCGAGAACTGGCAAAGTGACAACGCAGCTTTCTGCTAGTCACCTTGCGCCCTCATTGATAGACTAATGTAGGCCCCTCGTTTTCCAGCTTTGGACACACCCAATCAACTGACCTCATTGTACATCAATGCGAGGGAAATATGCAGGATGGCTCAATTCTGGTGTGTGAGGGCTGCATATTCTAGTTTCGCGTTGGGCCAATAGGTGTTGCAGATGTCGCGGTACTGCATGCCACTGTACCACAGCAAATCTACTCAAAGACCATGGGGAATGGAATCTACAGGATATTGAAGTCGCCAAAACAAATCGCGCCACAGATCTATATCATGCATGTGCCCGATTCCTTTATGGTGATTCATCTTTAGAGGGATGTCCTGAATGCCCAAATGTTTCATATTCAGATTCGACTTCAATTATGTCTAAACGGGAGGCCAGTACGGCTTCATTGTCTGTCCATTTAATTGAGAAAGAAAATGAGCTTACGTTTCCTATTCCAGAAAGCTCTTTGATGACTCTTTGATGATGGAAAACTAACGGCAGGCTCCTATGGCAGGGTGCACTTTTGGCCATACACAGCCATGGAAATGGAGGGTGACGACTTAGCGAGATTAATAATAGGGAATTATAAGAAGCATATGACGGTAGCAACAGGGAGTTAGTTAGTTCCATTTCCAATTGAAGAGAAGGACCGTGTCGAGAGGGTATCACGGCGGGCGCAAAAGAAACAGACACCTATATACCCACCTCATGGATTCGTTTACAGTCAGCTGGCCTACACTACACAAGCAGTTCCGAGGCTAGAAATGAAAAGAAGTACTTGATAAGATGACGAAATATAAAGTCCAAGTTAGAGCAAATCTATGGGATACACAAGCGATCTAGTGATACCTCCGAATCCTCCACGAATTTGCATATGGCTGAAAGTTTCTCCCCGCAGCCGACATATTAAGCGCAAATGAATTTGTTTATGAGACAATTTGAGAACCGAGTACGATAAACCGACAAGCCTCGTCAAAAACCCGAAACTCCACTCAACTCGTCGAATTCGTGAGCGAAATGTGAAGCGTGTCAACCTACCTCAGTTCTCATTGCATAAACATGTGTCCCAGACCCCGTGAAATTCTTTCCACATTGAGAGCATTTGTTGCCATTGACAAATTCCTTTGAAGGGGAAATATTTGTAATGTCTTTCAATATCGGAGATGTCGTCGAATATTGCTGAGAGACAAGCAGAATTAGACTTCGGACCATCGAGGCAGGCTTCTTATATAGCGAGTATGAGATACTTGTGGAGATCTGGAAGAAAGGCTGTTAATGAGTACTATTCCCTTTTGTATTATCACATTAGAGAATTGACGAGAAGTAGCGGCGTAACCTTCTTCACAGCTTCATGTAAGTCATTTTGTAGACTGAAACGTAAGTCTTATTGAAGCACAAGGGGCACTGGAGGTGTACAAAGGATCACAAGGCAGATGCATCAAATTACTACTTTTTGTCTCTGTGCATTTATTTAGATTGAAACCTGTGCAGAGACAACGGTGGTACCTAAACATATTTTTAGTACCTCCTGATAACTGCTTAGTTTCACCTTGCGGCCACCTTTCAAGGCCCAGATTCCTGCCCATTACGCCACATCCCTCGATGCTCATATAACACGACAGACGACGTTGCCAAATACCTGTGGACCATCGAAAGATTAATCGGATTGGACCTCCGCATTTCATAATACCACCGGAAGTATGGAAGCACAATTGATCGCGCCTGACGAGCGTCTGCTTCGCCAAATCTTCGACCAATATCGACCCATAGTCACAGTAATCCTTCAGAATCGACAAAAATGCATCTTCAAGGCAGAGCTTTCTGAACCAGGTGTGAAAGATGCAAGTGCCCAGATAGTTCGTTTAGAGCTTATGAGCAGCGAATCAGAAGCCTTCCATGCGACTGCAATCTTGCAACAAGCTGCAGCGATGGTTCTTCCGGACCTAGTTCCGAAGACCCAAAATGTCGGAACGGTTGAGGATTGCCACGGAAGAACACTTCACTTTTCAGTTACTCAGTTCGTGGAGGGTGATACTCTGCAGGATGTTTGGTCGAAACTGAGTCCTAGCTCTCAAGATTCGATTGTCGTCGAGCTAGTCGATGCACTCGAGAGATTACATGATGTTCGGCCACAGGAACAACCTTTGCAAATCCTGAAAGACCTATCGTCCATTACAGACAAGGAGTTGATAGAGAAAATCAGTCGACCTGGCGTTTTCGGCGGACCTCATACTGGATTCATCGACTCTGGCTCGGCCCTACTAGCTTCTTTCATGGAGCGGCGGAAATTGAAGACACAATTCTGTTCGGTTGAATTCAATCTTGAAACACAAAGCATACATGTTAGATCCAACTTTGAGGATCTTGGCTCACTGATAATCCACCAATCCGAGAGTGACAAGTGGGGGAAAGAAGCAGTGCTTTGCCACAACGACCTCACCCCGCGCAACTTGATCATACAGCAACGAGAGTTACCAGACGGTAGTATCAAGCATCATCTGGCTGGCATCATAGACTGGGAGCTTGCTGGATTCTACCCACCATCGTATGAGTTGAGCCTTCAGGATACCTATCTCGGTACCGCGAATCAGCACTTGTCATTCTATCTGAAGCTTAAATCATGGATGGAATGCTCCGTTCCGTGGTGTTCATCGCAGATCAAGCTGCTCAAGGCCAATGAACTGATCTATGAGTCTCAGCAAAGGCATCTGGCGAATGGGACCAACATCCCGGCGCATATTCGAAAGAGATTCATGGAGTACTTCAGCCTGGTTAGAGATGATGACCCTTACACTGGCTGGGTCAGCAGACTTGACGATAGTGATCTTCCTGAATGGTCGGATGCAACTGCTCAAAAGATGGAGGATGATGTTATCCAAGAAATGATTGCCAAAAGACAGAAAGCCTGAGGATAACATCACGATTGCGCACCACGCTACAGTAGGTAGAGCTATGTAATTAAGAACTCAATGCTTCCGAGAAATGTGCGACGTTGGTTGTAGTAGGTAATTTTCTTGGGGATGTGGGACAAATATAAATCTAAGCTAAAGATACTGGATTATTATCTCGTGGTGCACTCTGCTTTTTTTGTTTCTCCTTTTGTAGTTTTCTTTCCCATTTACTGTCGCAAAATACTCGAGTGACTTTCGGATGCGATTTCCATATATCGCTCGCATTTACTCTCCAGACAGATCTCCTCTGCATATCCTGATCACATGATTTGCCGGCAACGATTCATCGTCGCCACGACTTGAGCAGCCAATTAATTCAACAGCCTTTGTCGATCATTAATCCCAATCAGTGAGATTGATAGGATTTTACTCGTGAGAGTCCTGTCCGGGGTTGACGTTCTCGTACTGGAACAGCTTGATGATCTTGTAAAAGCCAGTGGCAACAAGAGTACCAATGATGGGACCGACCCAGTAGATCCAGTGCTCGGGCTGGAACTTGCCAGCAATGACGCAGGGACCCAGACTGCGCGCCGGGTTGAGACTGCCGCCTGTGTAATAGACACCGCCCAGCTCGGCAATGAAGAGGGCCAGACCAATACCGACGGGAGCGACAAAGGTGGCTCGGTGCTTCTCTGCAGCCAACATGAAGATGGTAAAGACGAGTTCAAAGGTCAGGATGGCTTCGATGAAGCAGCCCTGGGCGAGATTGACGCCGGGAGCCAAGGTCGTGCTGACGTTGAGCGCGGTCGGGAACATGCAAGCGGCTAGTCCGGCTGCGGCGATACCGCCAGCGCACTGGGCGGCAAAGACAAAGACGCCGCGCAGTGGTGAGATGGCGCGAATGAGAACAAGGGCTAGCGTGACCTGCATTCCGGTGGTCAGTCTCAGTCTTGAAAATGTCTCATTTTCCTTTGTCGCTCAAGTTTACTCACAGCAGGGTTGAACAGTCCTCCAGAGATACGGTAGAAGACCCAAGCATTGACCATGAGAGAAAATCCGAAACAAAGTGCAATGTATGTCTGCACTCCAACATCGAATCCGGTGGATCCTGTCGTGGTGGAATTGTCGGCACCGGTGCCCTTGGGGATATTGGCAACGCCAGTGCCCACAAAGGCGAAGAAGAGGAACATTGTAGTTCCAACAAATTCTCCAAGAGCAGCAACAGCATCTACTAATTGTTAGTCGCACGTTTGTTTGGTGTTTTCTGGGCCTACGCTTACCATCCTTGAAACTTGTATCCATGAGGTAAGCGAACGGGAGCATCATGACTTGTCGTTTATCCTCCTTGGATAGATCCTTGAAGTTCAAGCCCTCGTCCATGCCCGCATTACGAATTTGCTGTGTGAAAGTACGGTTGAACATGGACGGACGGCGAGCACCGCTGGTCCCCGCTCCTGACTTGCCATTGATGGCTTCTTGAGATGTTCGGTGCTCGCCATTTGTGTCAATCGAGCCAAGGCCTCGCTCAAGATCGCCGCCATAGTCGTGGACAGCAGTGTCGTCCTCGTTCTGGTGCTTTTGGCCGATTACGGTTGGAGTGTCGGCATACCGGACAGAGCTTTGGCGACTGTTTGGGGGCTTGGTGTGAGGGGCATCAGCTCGGAGACCCCCGTGGGTGCCATCGCCAAAGGGGAATGACATCTTGTTGTTGGTGATGATGATAATGAAAAGAAAAGAAAGATTCAAGTGGCTTTGATTGATGAAATGAGTATTGTTGTTGGACTCGATAGAACAAAGAGCGCTTTGTCTGGTGTCTTTATAGATCTTTTGAGTCTTTGTCTCTATAGCTTTGGCTCGAGGTTTGTCTTGCATTGCAGGGTCCTTCGAGGGAGATGATTTGCCTCACGATGATCCTGACACTCATTTCAATCTGTGAGAAGGTTGATGCCCAAGCATGTTGCACTACATGTCGACAAAGCCGTGCTGGGTCTTACACCATGGCCAGACTCGAGGAGTAGAATAGAGCTGGAGACAAGGTGGTATCAGGTCTTGACAGCCTATCAATACCAGTCACTCGGGTCGTCTCTTTAGGCATTGATTGACTTTCCTATACCGGTCATGATCTACTCTGGCTCCAACTTCACGATGCAAGAACAGATCCCTTGTCAAATAAGAGTCTGAGTTGTCATGTATACTGGGACTGCCCTTGCAAATCCAAGAGGCTGATGCTGGCAAGACTGTTTGACGAGTGTGGCGAGCATGGTAGCTGGTGAGTGTGGCTGCCAGAACTGAAGTCATTGGCAATAGCCTTCATGTTGCGACTCCAATGATTCCAAGAAGTCGGATGGCATGCGATTGGCGATGTTGGTTGACGTTTACACAAGTAGTCGAAAAGAGCTTATTCCCGGTCACCCCCCGGATTGCCTCACTCAGTAATCCCTGGGCGGGATCGACGATCTACTCGATTAAGTCCCGAGATGATCGACATGGTTACTCGACTAGTTTACCGGGTCAAATAATTTTAGATGCAAAGACCGAGTCCAGATTCAACGACCTCTATCAAAAGCCGAAACCAGGCAGGCAAACACTACACGACATGTTCACACGACACTAAGCTTTTGTCTATCAGAGAGGCTCCAAATCATCCTGTTGTCGTGATTATTTGTGAGCTTTGTCATCTTCAAGAGGATAGTACCTATACTTCCTCGATTTGTCATCGCTTTTTGATAGCAGAAGTGGAAACTCCCAGATTCTCACCAAGAACCGCCCGCCCCCAATATCTGAGATTTCCATAATGATCAGAATAGAAATCGCGTAAAAGCAAACTTGTACAGAAGAGATAAAGTAGGATCAGAAGCCAGGAGATTATATCGACTGGGTTCCCTGGAATAAGCAAACCCACCCCCGCAATTGTTCAAAGCAAATACAAGGCCTTAGAGGACCGCCCGCAGAAACGGTTGCACCAATGACGGTACTGGAATCTGCAGTCCCACCAGGAATAGATCGTAATCGTAGGATCTGGCGAATCCCTGCAGGAGCAAGCGAGCTTGCGAGGCTGGCGCAGCCAATTACCATTGTCGACCATGGTATCTCGTGCGTAAAGTGAGCCCGTCTGAACCCATGGGAACTCCACTGCGGCGCGTCCCGAAGGAGCGGCTGGCCTCTGGGGTCGAGTCCAAGCAAACCAGGGACGTCCCTGATTTCTGGGTCAGCCTGGTGGCTCATGTGTGCTGCAGATCCAATTAATGCCGATCCTTCGTTTCAATTCCCCAAACCGCTTGTGCTTGCATGCTTTGCAAGGAATCCATGAGATTGCCGCGGGGCAAGCCATATGGGTATGTGCGCCATTGTCCATCAACCGTTGATATCGCCCGTTGCCAATCACCGGCATGACGTCTGTATCGCACGATTCTGCCAGCCACATACGCTCTCGAGTGCGTTCAAGTTTCTGTTCGATCGCAAAGTGTATAAAGGATTAGCGTGGGGACTTACGTAGTTTTGCACCTCGTCTAGAAGATGTCGCCAATCGAAATTATCTGCTTCTGCATGGCGCTCTCACTTGGATTTGGAGTTGCGAGGATCGATTCAAAGCCCGATACAATCTACGTTGCACACTTACTGAGGCTGGCGGATTCCTTCCATGGCATACCCCTGCAATCAACTGCTATCTAAACAGTGAGTATGCGAAAGTAGAAGGACTGTGTCTGTGGCCGGTCAGGCCGATTCATGCCTTCTCACTGTCTGCCGCATCTGCTTTTGTCATACACACGCCGAATATCCGTCAGGCAGCAATCCACACACCATCCCTCAAACAATCATGTTTGCTTCTGACTTGCAGATACTAAGATGCCTTGCGCCCGGACATTATTTCATCTCAGATTGTGACCCACTCCCCTATCCCCAGAATATTTTCTTATTCTTGATACAGATGTAAGGCGGTCATGGAGAAGATCTACGCGTTTCAGGACCTATACGGGCACAGGACTGCGAGTTCACTTCACATAATGCTATTATGATTCCAACTGTGGCTGTGAGATTTTCAGCTTCCTAGGATATGGGAGGCAATACCTTCCTACCTCTTTGTCCTTCATATCTTTGTTCCGTAACAGTGTATGCTATTTTGGGAGAGTCAGGTTAAGCTCTGCCGCATTCTGATATCAAGTCTCGGTTGCGTAGAAGTAAACCCTGATCGGATGACATGAATGATTCCGGGACGTAATTTTCATGTGTTTCTTTACTGCATCAGGCTGTGTCCTTGTCCAAAAAAGCATACCCCGATCTAACCCTTCCACAACATACTGAAATTGTATGTGCCATTGTGGCGTGAATGGACGTATGCCAAGACCTTTTGAGTCTTTGTGACCCCAATAATGTCTTCAAAGACTGGAGCTAAGTGGCCAAGTGCAAAGCCTGATGTTTAATATCTAATTGCCGCATCCTGGGTCCATGGTGAGGCGCTTTCCTGGCTGGTGTAGTATCCTGGTGGCACGTCAGATAGCTTGAATGCTGGACTTGACAAAGATACTGTGGCCGTATCGAACTATGAAATGTTTAGTATAAGGCTAGTGGATAACATTTTTCTCTTCTATACGCCGGACGGCAAAGGTAGCTCTGTTCTGCGACTAACCCTCGACACTGTGACCACGACATGAACTAACCCTAGATGACACCTGGCTCTAGACTCCTGAGCATATCATCTTCTATCGAGACCTATCACATCCGAAATGGCATATTCCTTTTACGTATGAAGCTCTTAATTAGATATCACTGGCTAGTAGACATGCTTCATGCATGCAGGCTTCACGGGTTGTCCTGGTTGAGGCGGATGGCATTTAGTGGTTGGGCAGGAAAATACGGAGGAGACGATGCCGACTTCGGATAAGGTGCACACACAAGATGAAAGATGGTTCATCATCTGATGGCATATATGCTATGCTGGTTTATCTCGAGGTACTCCAATGTAGCATGTCAATCTCTTCAAGAACGACTAGTGATGGCATCCTGATCCCAGCCCCATGCCTCGGCGAGATGTACTCTGCTCGACTTCGTATCCCACATGGACAGTGCTTGGGCATCACTCAAGAAGCGCATGAGTTCCTCCTGGTCGGTACGGTCTTCAAATCTATCCCCGGCCAATGCAATACCCACAGCTGCCCAGACCGAGAGTGGCACGCACGCGGGGTTCCCCTTCGCAATACCGACGAGCGTCCTGGTATGTTTTCGCATTTCTTTGTTTTCCGTCTGAAGAAACATCTTTCGAGTTGGTCCCGTCCGAGGCATGTGTGGATTGTAGGCGAGCAAAAGTATCCGAACGAGGTAGTAGTTTTGCAGTCCTGTCGCTACGGCATCATTGAGCAGCCAGATTGTCGGGTACAAACATCCAGTCCGTTCTCCGGACCCTTCTTTGTTTCCAAAGGTTTCTTCAACATAGATGGGGTTGAAAGTCGCAGGCTTTCTATCGAACCATTGTTCTGCATACGCAGTGAGCTCATCGAACCGGATTGCAGACTCGATACTACTAGTGGTATTTTGGCCGTAACAAAAGTCGAGAACATCAACAGCAAAAGGCATGATCCGATTTGCCCAGGTGTAATCGTCGGTCGGTCCCTCGAGCGATCGATTGAATCTAAGCAGAGAGAATGCAGGTAGTACTGGGCGCTGTGACACCAGGGCTATGAAGAGCTCCTGGCGTAATGCCACAAGAAAGGCAGCGCCACGCAGGCCGTTGAACTCAAATGAGTTGAAGAGATTGCTTGGGTCGGATAATGTCGAGTCTTCAATCGAGCCGGACCGTGATGCATCGATAAACAGGTGAGTTCCCAGCAGATGTGTTTCGCCATAATGGCCGTACAAAGGTACTGTGTGGATTTTCAGCTGATGCCGCGAACGTGGGATGATCATATGAATCACGGGACAAGAGAAACCTACCTTCGAGCTCTTCAAATGATCTCAGCAAGACCACCGCAGCAAACAGATCTTCATTGGCAAGCGCGGCTGGTTGGTCAAGCATGGGGACCAAACTATTTAGGCACCTTTGATAGTACTTGGCTGCGATGTAGTCGTCGACGTCGCTAGCAAACTTTGCACTAAGGGCAAACAATGCATTGACTAGTGGTTTGCAGGACATTGCTCTGACCGGCAGAATGATAGCGAAATGACGACTAGCATCGCACATATCGAAGCGACGAGCACCATGTTCGATCCAGAGACGGAAGAGCTTGGCTTCTGTCGGATCTTGGAGTGGAAACACGGGCAGTTCGAACCATAGGTCTGAAGAGTTCACGGGCTCACTTGCAGCGTGATCTAACCCACCCATTACTGACATGGCTGTTCCACTTCCGCTCAGGGGACTTGTACCTGGCTCCTCATGGCCCGCCACTTGGAATGATTCAGTAGGCAAAGCTGCCCACGATCGGTTTCCAAAGATCGCGTTTGGAATCTCCAAGGAAACATGCGTCTGTCTCGTAGCATCTGCAATTTGATCCAGAGCGTTTGTTATTGCCAGCGCCTGGTTCCCGCCATTGTGGAGCGACAGCTCGGAACCGCGGACATGCACATTGGACACTTCGAGTAAATTAATACTGCCGCTTCCAGCATTTGTTGGCGTCTCGGACGGTGAAAGGTGGTGTAAATTGTCGAGTTCCTGCGCCGGGGAATTCCCCGTTTCATCTTCCTCAAGGCATGACTCGGGACTGTCTTCATAGATGGCTGGAATATGCTGGCTTTCATCAACGAATTGCAGTACGCCATTTGTCCTGCACCAAGGCTGATTGTTCCGGAAGCCAGATCGAGAGGATCTGAAGCTATCGTCATTGGCATGCCTGAACAATAATCAGCTGGCTTTTCGCTGTCAGAGCCATGCAACACATCATCCGTGCACAAGAGTAGGACAGCATATACCTTGATTGGTGCCAATGCTTGAACCTGATTTTATTCGGTCGGACACAGTCAATGTCCTTTTTCACGCATCGGCCACATCTTGGTTTGACTTCATCGCCTAGGTACGCACAAGTAGACCATAGGTCAGCATTATTCTGAGCGCCGATGGAGACCAGGTACGAGTCATCGAGAACTCACATTTCAAATGTCTGCATTGACAGAAAGGTCAACGGTCAGCTATCAAATAATACAATGATGGAAGACTCAAATTGACATTCCGTACGACTCACCTTTTCCGACAGTGCTTTGTGGAGAGAATGTCAGCTGTGGGGGACTTCGGGAGACTGGCGCCGCAACGGAACGTACCTGGCAGCCGTCCCCTGAGCGTAGGGGATTTCTAGTAGTTGCATCCCCAGGCGTCATAAGCCCGATGTTGGTCAATGTAAATTGTTGCCTCAAACCATCTCCGTGCGAGTTATCAGTCTCGAGTCTGATTGTTTCGGTTACGAGTAGCACATGTGCGGAGAAGAAAAAGGGATTTGGCACGAGCACACCCAGAATCTTTTGGTCGAGCCCTTCAGCTTTATGGTGCAGGCGATGCGTTTAGGTCAAATCATAGCGGGGTTAAATCGGCGAACTTGGTGTGCTATACGACGCTTGGGCGATTCAAGCCCCGCTAGCGAACCTGTGAGCAGTGTGATGGGCGGCAGCGCTTTGGTGTGCTTCTTCCCCAGAAGACATTGATGTAACACCCTGCACGGAGTATATATGACACGCATCAAAGAGGCTTCATTTCCAACGGATATCCCCCAGTGTTTTCTTATGATGACTATTCTGAACATGCATTTCTTGTCTATTCAATCGCTATGGTAATAGGCTCCTAATCTAGCAGACGGTCAGTCAAACTCTTCGCTTCACGTCTCCAGACTTTGAGGGGCAATTCCTTCATGTGCGTAGTGGTGCCTTCGAACTGCATAGGCTCCCACTCTCCGCTGGGAAGAGCCATCTCATAGCGGTGCACCACCGACGCCAGCAGCATGGTCTGTTCTAGGTAGGTAATATTCCTCCCAATGCACCCGCGCGCTCCCGCGCTGAATGCCACGAATCCGGCTTGCAATTCCCTGCCCTTGTCGCCGAGCCACCGCTCGGGAATGAAACTGTCGGGGTTGGCAAACACGTCTGGGTCTCGGTGCGCAACCTCTGCCGAGATGCTGACCGAAGTGTCGCCCGCAATGTACTCCGAGGCCACCATCATGCCCTCGGCCGGGGTACGCCGGGGAAGGTTGAACGATACTGGCGGCATCATGCGTAGCGTCTCGTCAATCACTGCTCGCAGATACGGAAGATGTTTGACTTTATCATAGGGCGCCACCACCTCGTCAGCGTCCAGGTTGGCATCGATCTCCTCGCGCAGCTTCTTCAGAGCTTGCGGGTGCTTGAGAAGCAGGTAGATTGCGTTGGACATGGCAATGGCCGTCGTGTCGCTGCCCGCGTTCATCATAATGGAGATCTCGGCGACAATCTCGCCCCAGGGAAGGTTATGCGCTTGTCCATTCTTGTCCTCCATGATGACCTGGAAAAAGTCATCGAGCTTCTCTCCTGCTTGGTATCTGGCGAGACGCTTCTTGGCGCGGTGGTAGAGGATACCGTCCCAGTCTTTGTTGAGCTCCCACATGCGGGCAAAGTCCTTGGAAACTAGCCCAGTCAGCACCTTGTTGAAGTTGAACCAGTCATAGGCCCAAATGATGCGAGACTGGGCCGTAGCCATATTGTGCAGAGACTTGCGATAGCTGGCACGGAACAGAGTCCCGTCCATGCGCTCAGCTACACACTCATCTGACCCTTGGTCGAGAAATCCCAGCCTCTCGGACAGCCCAATATCGACGATTGCATCCTCGGTAAAGAAGTTGGCATAGTTAAAGTAGTCGAAGGTGAGATCCTCTGGTGCAGGGACCGTCTCTTTCAAGGGCCCAGTGCAAGCCGCGTCGCACGCCTTGATCAAGCGCTGAACCTTGTCGGCCACCTTGTGTTCCCAGGTCTCGAGATTCTTGATCGCGTATGCGGCGGCGAGATTCTTTCGCTTGCGGGCATGGTCGTGTTTGTCAATTACGTCGGCGAGGTGAAAGTGAGTACCGGATAGTGCCGAGTAAAAGTAGTCTTTCGTGCAGGGCGTGCCATGACCATAAATGTCCTAGACAACAGCATGTGAGTACAGGGCCATTTCGACCTGACATCAAAAGAGTAGACTGACCTTGATTGCTTGTACACTCTTGAAGGAAAGCGAGTTAGGTCCAATGCGGATCACCGGGTGCTCTTTGTGTAGTTCGGCGAGTGTCTTGGAGCGTCTGCCCTTGAAGGCTTCATACATGAAACCAATGTTGGTGATACCTGCGAGCCAGTTGACCGAGGGATATTTCCGAAGTCCCTTGTCATCTCTGAAGTACTGGTAGATTGGAAGGAAGAGAAAGTAGAATACGAGACATGCAAGTGTAACAAATGGTACCAGTGTTGCATACATCTTGTGATATAGACTTTGGAACAGTGGTAGTCGGGTCTAAAGTGTGACATAGGTCATTCAAAGAAAATCCATCGTCTACGAGGGCCGCGAGCATTGAAATAATCATACGAGCATCGTCTTATTGATACATTCCAACCGGTTGTCATGTGGTTTGACGTCAAAAGAGTGCAGTATACTCTCGTGACTATACTGCACTCTTCCCAACTCAATACGGCAAGTCGTCACTGCCTCTCCTTCTCAACTCTCAAAGGCGGAATTACTCGCTGTGTACGGACATCGCTTTTGCACTAATGCTGGACCTGGCATGGCGGTCTATGTACTGCACTCAGCGCGATGTAGGACGTGGCTCTTCAAAACGGGTTACGTCTTTGACGTGGCAGGTGTAGTACAGAGTATGCAAGCTCGTTGAGGCTCGGTCTATAGCCATGAGGATCCAGCTCGCGTTGCATTGCCTGAAGCGGACCCTTTATACTCAGCCAGAAACTGAAAGACGGCACGTTTTACTGTTTTGGATCTATCCGGCAGACATTGCCGTAGCGCCTTCGCCTTAGGCCCCCCTCCAGCCGCTAGTCAGTGAATGGGGTACCCAAAACTGCAAGTCGTCCCGCTTTGCTGTGGTGAGCTTCAGTGTCCCGCCCACCATCTGTGTGCTTGATGCAGCATATCACGCGGGCGTCCACAACGGCATTGATTCTTATCATATTCGAGGTTTTTGTACGTAGTCCACGGCGACTCCTCATCAGTTTGACATCAGCATAGGCGACATCACGGGCTCGGATGTAGGCAAGAGAGTGTAGCTGCGGCTGTGCGTTCAAAGCTCTAGTGGACTTGATGACTGGTCAGCGGCAAGCTGGCTCAAGATCTCAAAGTCACTAGTTAGACCGATTAGCCAACGATGCATCTCTCACGATGACTACAAACGCCTCAGCAGATCTATGGGGACATAGCACACTAAAGAATGATGTGGAAAAGGAAAAAAGAGAGAGGAGAAGAAGAAGAAGAACAAGAAGAAGAAGGCAAGAATTATCGGCGGTACTGTGGTATCTCAAGAAACCGGTCAATTGATCTGGATCAGCTCGTCGCCGCTCTTCCAATCCAGAGAAGGGATTGCAAGTCGCAACGAAGAACGTCGTGGGTAAAAGAGCCAGCGCGATGGCCATTGTCTCCATATCTGAGCTGTCTTTCCCCAGAGTTTCACCAATGCGACGGATTCCATCAGCCTCTTATAACTTGACAGCTGCATCAATGTGATTTAGAAATTTAAAAGCTTTATTTGCCCCTGTCCGGGAATTGCGGTTTCACGGCAGGTTTGTCCCAGCGAGGAGACTTTTCCACCGAACTGATGTATGTTTCATAGAGTCCACGCAGATTCTGCTAGACATGGGTGATTCCTCCTTACTATGTAGGGTATGCTGACTATGTTTCGAGTCTGGACGTTCGGCTGATCGATCCCTGACCTTCTTTAAACCGTGTATAATTCGACTTTTAGCACATACGACTGTGGGTTATAAAAGGTCGACATGGCGTGCGCTCTGCCCTTGATAATTGATGAGGGATGGGAATCAACTCTGTTGATGACCCCAAAGAGTGGTGGTGAGATGAGGAAGCTGGGAAGCTCACCCAAGCTCAAGCTGCACCGGCTATCTAGAAGTGGGGCTGGCGCCTGAGGCTGCCACCCTGCGTCATAAATTCATAATCGCCCATGCATTAGATGAAGTTCTGACGATTGATGACTTTGCAAATGTCTGCTAGAAGGTTCTGTGGTATCAAATTGGTGATGGAATTTGAGGATCAGACGTGGGCAGCGGGGATTGTGGTGGAAGCTACATACCTGAATATGTTTGTAGGTAAATTGTTAGAACGTAATAAGAGTCAATGTGCGCAGTGGTGCTACGAACATACCTCAGCTAGTTATTGGGCGGGGAAATCAAAATTACATACATTCAATAGCATTAAGCACAGCACACGACGCCTCATAAGAATTGTATTCATAATCATGTGCATTTTTGCGATTCTCTGGTAATTAAAAGTCTTCATGTGCGGCGTTCCAGGGGACGCGAAAGTAATGGCTCTTGGTGGAAATTAGCTGCTTTATGCTCGATTATTGGGTACCCGATATCTCGCCTACGTGAGTACATCACTAAGTTACATACCTACCTAGGTATGCTCGTACTCTGCGGTGGGAATCAGGCCAGTAGGGGACCACCCGCAGCAACTGGATGTGCTCCAGAGGCGCAGCACAGCAGTGGCGACCCATGTAAGACGAAGGATTCTGAGCTGAATGCATTCCATTGCCACTATTTCTCTGCCTCTGGCGATCTTGTCATTTTACTGTTGCAATTCTCGGCCTCCAATGTCTTGAAGACATAAGGCAATCGTGGTTCAATTGTTTTGCTCACCATGCAGAAATATACACCGGCGTACAAGGCTCCCTGCGTCAGATCATTCATCTACAATACTCGTGAAAGATAGTGATAGCATGCCTCGATGCGATTGATACGTTGTTTTTCATTCGATTCTCACTTCAAGGAATATGTCGAAGGATGCACGAGGAGTCGGTGGTGTAGAGGCATGATGGTGATACGATTGCATGGGCTTCACACCCTGCGCATATGAGCTTCTATTGATCATTTTGATTTACGGCTGAAGACTCCTTTGGGAGTGCGGGTACAAGGGTCTGATGCAGCACACTGCCACATTGTTGTAGCCCCTGCCCCGTAAGGCAGACACACCACAAGGGACACACCACAAGGATGTCTTGGATTAAACAAATGTCACCATGTTATGGCGGATTGGACCTTACGAAAGACGTCGCACGGCCTTATCAGTTCCGACCTCAATGCAGACGGACCTAGTTCAACAATAAAAATTGAATTCTTCAGATTTCTTCGATTGATCTCGGGTAGATTGACTACATCACCCAAGTCCAGTCATCTGTGTTGTTGCAGCTGCTTTTCCCAAACAATGGCTCAAATCGGTTCCATTCGGCCAAGCATTACCCAATTATCGCAGGAATTGACAGTCACAGCGGCGAATTTCAACTTTGATTTTACCCTCATCAAATATGAAGCCCCCGCAGAATACAAAGGCATTGGTAATGCGCTCACTCCTTCACGTATTCGTGAAGCTGAGACAGGCCATCTACACATGACCGCGCGCAAACTCGGGGCTCTTTTTGAAGGACGTTGCCCCGACACACCCAATCTCATCAAGGCGTACGGTACACGCGCATCAGAGATATCCCAAGAGGTCTCTGGCGGGAGCCATAACATCAACCCCACCTGGAGTTCCAACTGGGTCCGGACAGAGTACGGTGGTGTTGATGCCACATCGCTATGGGCTGCAGCGACATCGAGCAAAGCCGCACTTCCAGTACATCTGTTAGCCTGTCTCATTGCACGACTTTGGACCTCTTCCGAAGCAATATCTCTTTGGGCTGAGATTGTTGCTGAGAGGAAACAAGAAGTGCTGGCACGGTCTACCGAAAGTGGCCAGATTGAGTTTCAATTGCTTTCGGCAGTTCAACAAGAGATCACCCGGGAACATCTGGCCAAATGGGACGCCAGTGCCAGAGCTTGGCTCCAAACCGCCGACAAAGCGAGAGAACGGCAATACAAACAATTTCTTTTGATCGTTAACAATCTGAGCATCGCCATCCATAAAGGAGAGCTATCACTCTATTCCAATGTTATCCATGTTTGGACGGCTGCGCTCTCCGCTATGGAGGGTCTCATCAGCGGCACCCCCTACACCCTTCAGGATGGGCCAGTGCTGCTCGGTCTCTCGGCCTGGCATATATTTCCAGATATGGTAGTGTTCAACACAGGCCTAGGGACGAAGCAAGTCGTCATGGATGATATTTTGGTCAGACAGGGTGGCGTTCTGTCACTAGGAATCTCAGATAGTGGGCGACAAGAGCAGCAGGGGATATTTTGGTCCCTATCTTTGGCACACCACAAATTCTATGGCAGTGCGGTCAAGCGCACCCGAAGACTTGACGTGGACGGGACTCGGCTTACTCTGGATGAGCTAATTCTTGTTTGCTTGGGGAGCTTGATGGCCCGATGGTCTGTTCCGAAAAGCGACACTGCCAATGCTCTCAAAATATTTGATAAGATTGCCTTGGCCCTTTTGGCTTTGGACAATGACCTCTCTGGGCCTAGGTGGTACGATGTCTTGAAGGAACCTATCCAAAGCTTCCTAGCAGAAGACTCGCAGGCTGGGCTGGCTATGTTGCTCGGTCGTCGCCGACAGGAATTTCTACCCAACGGGATTGCAATTGAACAGAAATCTATGTTCGGTCTCCGCCACCTGCCGACTTTACTGATTACGCTCAAAGACAATGAGGCGAGAATCGAACTCCTGCGCCGACTTGCAGCCAGGGTATTCGGTTTAAACAGCGAGAACAGCATAATTGTTCTGTTCGATAATGGTTTCCCACGGACAAACCTCGTTTTTGCCACTGCAACAACAAAACATGGTACGCAACATGGCGACACTCAGGGTGATGTAGATATGGACGCCAGCCCTCCGATCAAGGGACTACACAAGCGTTGGATTCATGGAGCTATCTCGAGTGCACGTAAGGCGGGCGATAAAAATGAAGAAATGGAGATGCTCATGGAGAAGGAAAGACTCCTTGATGAACCGGCTGCAACGGTATATCTACCCGATTTGAGACGCGTCGACTCTGGGTCATTGACAGATCTGGATATGGAATCCGACAAGGCCGAAGGCGAGAAAGGGAGCAGATATGACATCAGTGATCATGAAACTACTCAATATGCATCACATCCTGATTTGTCCGACTTCCTCGAAGATTCCGAGAGGGAATTGCAAAAGATTTTGTCGGAGCAAGGGCCACAGATTCCCGACATAAAGGGAACAAATGAATATGGACACCAACAGAAGCTTCTGGAAGATGTTGAATTCCTCGACAATGATGCTGACAACTCTCGAACGCTGCCGTGGAATTACGATGGAGCCACAAAAACAATCAAGCACTGTGATGATGGAGAGGAGTACATGTTTCTTCTCGGTCTGGAGAATGGTGCCGAGTTCACCGAATACTCTAGCATTCTCCAACATGCTGCAGTGTATGCCAAGGCGCATATCAATCTTGATCTGAGTCAACAAGGGCCATTAAATCTTGAGGATGTGCTTTGGTGCCTGGAATTTGACATGATTGACCTATCACGCCTCAAGGAGGCAGTAGCGAGGCAAGCTGTTTTCCCTTTCCTGGAAGTCTTATTTGCAGTATCCAAAATGTATTCTGAACCGGCCTCGGGCGGTGCCAATATCTCTGGTTCAATTGTCGACAGACCTTTCGACCCACCGGTCTTTTCTAGAAAGATCCAAGGTGATGATTGGTTTCACGCGCCATCATACTTGAAGATGAACCAATATACAGCAATCGATTTGATCAGTTATTTTGAGACGGGTTACCAGGTACTCGACACCATGAAGGGGAAATACAATATCATTGGATTGTGTAGTGGAGACTCTATCTTCATGCTCACGGAGGTATGCATCAGTTGGATTTCAGTGGATAATATTTGCTAATTCGGCTTGATTTAAAGCTTCTTCAAGATCCCCAAGTCGCCTACCCGGATTATAGCTTCAGTCGAATACTGGGGAATACGGGGACCGCTGGGTTTTCTATTCTTACGACACCATCAGATTTGATGGTTCGACCGCGCAACCAGGCAGCATGGAGAATAGTGTCTGTAAGCTTGGATGGTATTCCACAGGACTCCTTCAAGAACACATCCCTTCATCTGGGCTTCACAGATTGGCGCGCGCCTGTGATCAGTTATCAATCCATTGGCGAACGTGATACGGACGTGAACATTATCGAGGCCGTCATATCCGTCCGTGATTCTGGCAAATGGGTCGCCGATATCAACATACACCAGGCACTAATTCACTCACGTATCAAGCGTCAAGAGAAACTTTGTTCTCATCCTCCAAGTCTGATTGGAGACACCGATATTGTCTCTGTTGAAACTTGGGACCAGGTGCTGGATTGCAAGGACGCTTCTGTTGCTATAAGATGTCACAACAATTGGGTCGCAAAGTTGGCTGTCATCTCCGTTCTGGTTCAGCATATACCTGAAACCCGGAGGATTGTCATTTGTCCTCAATCTCCTTGTTGGAAATGCATCTTGAAGCGTCACACTAAGCACGTGGATGTTATATATATTTGCTAATGGCTCGTGAGTATAACACTGCGTGTTTCCTTTTCGCTTGGGACTACGCGTCGTGAAAGGTTCAGGCCCATATGAATGTATTTGGCGACATGACCCTTCTTACTAGCTCATTGGCTTGATATGGTTAGGATTATAATCGGTCAAAGGGGTCATAAGTGTGACAAGGCTTACGTCTACCGCTATATTAGGACTGAGCTGGGCCACTACAGAGAGCCACGGTGTGGTTTCATCTCATTCTAGATTGGGATTTTCCCTTACTACAACATTTCCTGACATGTAGTAGTTACATATGATACGGTCCATGCTCAAAATAAATAGGTAGAATTAAATTTGAAGTACATCTACGAAACAAACTTGTAAAGAAACAGACTAATTAAACCTTCCCTTGCGGCATCCCTCGACTACCACAATGCACACGCACAGGCGGCGCGTCGAAACAGCTGTTGTGTGTCGACTGTGAACGGAAGTCTTGTTTGAACTCTGTGATCTTCTCTCAGTTCTTTCACCCTTGCATTATCGGAGTCTTGGTACCTCGACTCCAATCCTGTGGTACATCTGGTTCATGACTCTGCTGTGTTCCGCGGTGTAAAGGCCAATTTCGTCCATGGCCTCGGGATCTTGGCGACCCGCCACGAAATCCAACGAGGCGCATCGGGCTCAATAAGCGTGAAATCGTAATTCATAAGGAGTTGAGCCACAACTACTTTCATGAAAGCAGATGCATAATATCTTCCAGGACTGCGAGGTATTCCAAATGTTAGTTCAAAATCCAGTTGATAGCAACACACAGGAATACTGACCAGGCCATACGTCCAGTCCCCCACATCAGATATGAATGGTCAGCGTCCGTCAAGCTAGAAGGCTTTGGCTGGACTGCCCCTGCTGGGCTAGTGCCACAAACAGTTTCCAAGTGCTTGGGGTCCACAAAGCGGAATCCAGAGAATTCATCAGGACGAGGGTAATGTTCCGCACTAGTATTGATAGCTCCTGAAGGAGCACAAGCCCATTCGCCGACTTCAACGCGCGTACCATCTGACAAGGAGAATGGCTGAAGTGCACAACGTCGTACGCTCACTAAGAAGTGTAGGTGTCAGTACGATAGCTAGCAGAAACTTCAGATTTGACTTGAAAGTGGACTACATACTGGACTCCACAGGGGTAAGACGTGCTGACTCCTTGATAAAACTGTCAAGGAGCGGCAGGCCTTTGCCCGTGCGTTGAAATTCGTCGTAGGAAGCGGCGAGCTCGAGTCGAAGCGGTTCAACATATTCCGGATGGAGACATAAATCGTGAAGCACATAAACAATTGTCTGCCATTGAATGAGCCATGAGTTACTTCTCAGAAACAAGGATTTGTAAGTCGGGGTTGGCTTACCGTCGACAAAATATGTACCGAGCCGAACCAGATGGCCATCAACTCGTATATCACTCGCTCGGCAGACCAAGGGCTTTGCCTTGGTGCTGTCTCAATGATCCATTGTATACAATCAGCCTGTATTTATTAGTTCCCCATCGTCAGCCTGTGTTTCACAAATATAAGCAGCGGACTGGGGCCACTTACACGTTGCTTCACTGGATGACCCAACTTCTTTAATGCCTCCTCCTGTATACGCTCTTCGGTAGCTGGGATCAAGCTCTTGAAAAATGTCTTGTGCGAGTGAAGAATGCGTCCCAACATGCCACCAGCGACCGGTGCAAGAAACTTGGGCAACAATTTCACGAACTCAGCAGTAAGGAGCGTTTCTTCAACGTAACCTAAAGCTGAGGTCATAAATTTCTCGTTTTTGACTGGAACATTCAAATGTCAGCATTTGATCAAGACTGTTTTGTAAAGTTAAGACTCACTCAGGTCTTCTCCGAACAATGATCGCGCATTTAACAGTACCACCAAGTTCATCATCATGGGATACACCGAAGCATGCACTGTACCTACAGCGAGAACAAAGATATTAGTAACTTCGGCCGGAGTATCTGAATACTGTCGATATAATCTTTAGTGGAGAAGGTGTGCTTACCATTATTCGACTTTGCACCAGAAAGACCTTCTGACCAACGTACTCGAGACAAATGACCCAAGTCCGGCAGGAGCTGGGGAATGTTGTTGGTCAAAAGGGTTCTTAGTGTTCGGACGAATCCCACACCCTCGACTCCCCTGCGATCGAACCAGTTGAACCCATTCATAGTGTAACAAGGTTGAAGCATCTGCCAGCATAGATATTAACGAGAGCGGCATATGAATCAATGAATTTCAAATACTTACATGTTTAGCAGCGCCATTAAGCGACAGTACTGTATCCGGGGCATTATCAAGCTCTTTGATATGCTTGGTGGAAGAGACGAATGTCATGCGGACATCGGGAGCATCTATCTTGAAAGGCTCTCCACGAGACTGTGTAGTAGTTGAGTTAGACTGAGATAGGATAAGTACAGAGGGGACTTACTTGATGGTAACCCTGTCTTATAATACCAGGCCCATTGAAGAGGTAAGCCCAGGCACGAGCACGCTTCTTGACAATCTGAGACATGAAGGACACGGGCAGCTAATAGCATTGAAAGTTAAAATCACACTCCGTACATGAAAGATTTGTGTTCTTTGTCTTTTTTGTCAATAGGAATATACTTACGTGAAGGTGTTTGGCCCATAGCATAGGACCCACAATGAATGCGAGGATGGCCACCGTCAAGATAACTGACGGCGGAGTGGATGCCGTCGCCATGGCCATTGGAGCGACGTAGCTTGAGTAAACATCATGAACGTTCAATGATCACTGAGTCTGATGTATCTGTTTTGTCATATACAGAACCCAAGCCAGGAGAGTGACAAATATTTATATAAACCTCCTGGGTGTGTTGTAGATTAGAACTATGAAGAGTCTCGGCGGTAACTCAGCAAACCAACAAGATAGTCTCTGAAACATGCACTTCGTTATAACAAAAGTCTATACTTGAGTGGCGCATTGCCAAGTCATGGGTCGTCCCTCCCCCCTCCTCATGTCGGATTGCGGCTCAGACTGCGGAACGCCGAGCTATTGTTACCATCGTGATCCTGCGACAGTCGCCGAGTGTAGGACTTCTCATCCGACCTAAAATTGTTTCGCTTTGGAATGGCCAGGGCCAGCTTCATCACGTACAGAGCTGCATTAGCGCAACTGAACACGTAATTCCACAAAGCAGCTGTCAACACGAACAGGGTGCTGATAGGGACGGTTGGTGATTCCTTCAATGGAATGCTTGCAGGTCTCGCCCAACTACTGTGATGCAGGCACAACTTGGCATGTCAAACCCTGATAACCGGGTTTTGCCAACGCGGCTGTGATGCAGCCACGGCCGGCAAATCAGGCTGGGCGGATCAGCCTTACAGATGCGGTAATTAAGTCGCCCTCGAATGTAACCTACAGTAATCAAGTTGATGCAACCACCGTGCTGTTGTGCAGACTCTTCCTATTTTCATGATCATATCCAAAGGTAAGCGCCGAGCCTTACGCAGAATCCTAGAAGATTATTACCCTTTGAGGAAATGATAGTCAGCCTGCGTCTAATTTTTCAGCGCGGCAACGGAGCTAGCTCATTTCGTACATTCGTCCGGTAGATTAGTTCGGTCAGCGACGGAGCGAAACCGGCAAGATCAGTGAACATGAGTTGGACGCTCTCCAAAGGCAAATCACAAAGACGAAGGGCCAATATGATCTCGCCTAATGAACCACTAAAGCTCTTGCCTACGAAAGAGGAGATGTACTTTGTTTCAAAGCGTCTCTGGTTGGTCAGGCGATTCTAGGGGAGCTATCACAGTCCGCCGAGTACCTGCTCCCATCCACAGATGCACGGGGCTCCGTGCATTGTCTTGGGGGTTCCTCGGAATTTAGTTACGTTGAGATTAGATCTGGCAGAGATCTTGGGAGGTGCATGTCGCGATTATGTCTGAAATCACACCCCATGTCTCACGATATTAGACACATTATAAGAGACAATTTCAGGTGGACAAAGATTCTCTAATTTTATCTGTCGTCCCTCAACATGTCATAGACCAAATCTGTAGACTCAAGAGATACATCCCATACCCCTCCCTAGTTTAATTCACTCCGTTGTCCGGCGCCTTACCAACAGCGCCCCAGACAGACCTCTCAACCAGATGCTCCATTTTCCCGGTCTCTTTGTCTATCTTTGCAAACATGAAGCTTTCGAATGCAGTTTCTACACCATCTATTTTGATAGTGCCTGTCATACGCGCGGCCAGGTTATCACCGTCGCGCAGAAACTCATGGCTTTGGCGATTGTTAATCTTACGTGGCTTGTTGCTAAGAGAACTGTAACTTACACGACAGGCTTGTACTCGCTAACCTTTCCTCGCCATTCCACGAGACCTTGGAGGTAGACATCGTACTCCAAGCGTTGGTTGTTCATGACATGGTAGAAGGTGGGTAGTGATGTGCCTTCGGCGTACTGGTTGGCCTCTTTTGGTGGGCCAGTCAGGCTCCACTCCATGGCGCGCTGGAAGCCCTCACGAGTTGATGTGTATTCAGACATGGTGGCAAGGGAATAAGTGAAGAAAAAAGTTTCTGGAGATTTTAAGCGGAAGGATTGTTTGAGAGAAATCAAGGCAATTGACAAGAGCGAGAAGAAGGCCTTAGATATAGCATGCCAAGTTGTGATTTGTCGGCCACTTGGCGGACGGTACTGGATCCCCCATCCCTGCCTGGCTGCGGGATGACTGCATACTGGATAACTGCGGTCCTTACCCTCCGGGGACTTTGCTAAGCGCCGTGATCCCAGAGGAGAAGCAATGCATCATGTATGTTGGTAGTCGGTATCACGGCATTCTTTATCTCTATCACGGCAATTTTTCTCGCTCAGTTTACGATTTCGAGGCAGCCTCACTCTGGAAGTGCCGTGCATGTGTTGGGGGCTATTTCGAGTATCACAAGCTGCATGTCAGACCCCAGTCATTGGGGGCCTTATGCACATTCCTCAATCTCTTGGCCGCAGCCGTGCCGCGCCGTTGCTACTCATTGGCATGCACGTTAGGGCGTTTCGATCTACAGAGTGGTATTGGTTATTCTTGTAATACCTGTCAGCCCGCATCTTTGCATTATATTGGTAGTTCTGCCGTCTTATTGGACCGTTCCTTTAGAGCCTTATTCGAATGTCATGCCCGAACTCCAGCTCTCTAGGATCCTGTAGGAGTGTGTTCCCCGAACCCCGCATCAGTACCAGCTCTTGAGACAAATGTGAATCTTTTATCTGCTGCTACAACATTCAGATAATCCTGACTGACCCCAAGTTGATTCCGTACGACAGAAATACCGCGCTCCTGACTGGCAGCAACTGGAAAACTTCCCAATACTCTTGTTACACCCCGTTGATCATTGGTCTTTCATGACCTTTCCATAACCTTCATTTCCTCGAGTGTTCTCTCACCAACCTGCCGACTTTCAATATTCCATTATGGACTCTTCTATTGATCTATGTCAAGTTCCAGCAATGCCTGCGCCGAATGGGGGGCAGAGCAATTTCGATAATCCAACGACTTTGGGGCCAACATTGATTGCTGTCATCACTTTGATGGTCCTATGGGGAATCGTTTTTACTGGAGCTAGACTTTACATGAATTTTCGAAAGCTGGACTGGGCAGACCGTAAGTTCACTAGTGTTTCGAGCGGAAGCCGCCGCTTAGGCGTCTCAAGTTGTACTCACTAACTATGACGATACAGATTTCAATCTGATTGCACTTTTGATATCCATAGCAATCCTTGGTATTGAAGCTGGTCTAGGTAGGTGACACTTTACTCATGAAAAAGCCAAGGCCGCAAACTGATTGTCCCTCGTGACAAAATAGATCTTTCAGTGGCACGCCATCTTTGGGACGTCCCGGCATGCTTTTTCAACGACAACTACGCGAAAGTACGATCAGACTGTCAAATGAACCTCACAAATATTCCCAGCTAATCAAAGCGACAGGGAATTTTCATACCTGCGTTTCTTCTACAAGCAGGTGCCTTCTTTGCTAAGGCCTCTATCTTTCTGCTTTTCCGACAGCTTTTTCGAATACATAGATACATGCGCTTGGCCATTTGGATTGGCTTGGTGTTCACATTTCTCTTATACTGGTCAGGCATTGCTGTTGCCATCTATTATGAGACGCCTCGGTCTGGTGAGCCGTGGGCTGCGATACTGGATGGACGAACATTGATTCCCATCAAGTGGTGGCAAGCTCAGTCTGCCCTCAGCGTAGTGCTCGACTTGTATATCTTTCTTCTTCCGCTTCCTATTCTGGTAAAACTCCAGCTGCCTTTGCAGCAACGGGTTTCGCTTGTTGCAGTCTTCTCACTAGCTCTTTTGTGAGTATTCATTAGTTCCAGTATGTTTTGTGGGGCTCCATCTAACGTGCTAATCTCAGGGGTATCGGTGCGAGTATAGCTTCTTTGGTAGAACGAATTCTCATTACGAGCGCCGATGACGCAACATGGATCTCAGCAATCCTTAGCATTTGCAGGTATACAATTTTGTCATATCCCCAACAATCACATCTAGGGTCCCTTGCTAAGAATTCATTTCGTCTCTAGTGCCGCAGAGTTGAATGTAGCCATTATCGTGTGCTCAGCTCCGGCTTTTTCGAGCTTCGCGCGGGCACACTTAACCAATCTCTCGGCCATCAAATTGCTGCTATCTTCCGTTTCATTTAGGAGCAAGAGCAAGCCATACGATTCGGAGGCTCTCTGGAACCAGTCTGACGACCTGCATCAACACCAAGTCCCCAAGGCATCAAGCTTGAATGGCGGAAGTAATATTGCCCTGACGGATCGCACTCACGACGGTTTTAACTACAACCAAAATTATTCGTCCACCTATGGAGTTGGTAAGGAGAGGGACCAGGACTTTGTACGAACCACTGATGGTGCTCCATCTGGTGGCATCTATAAAACATTGAGCGTTGATCAGGAAGTGAAAACGATGTCATCCCAGGGATCGAGAAGGTGAAGAGGTAAAGGAAAGCGCCGAGCACTCCTGAGGA